>JAQNBH010000007.1:4106257-4278757 GCA_028752905.1 Cladorhizidae sp. MBARI D1340-BT2
TTGTGGGGACGCTTAGAGCTGCCAAACGCAAGAAGATCATCACCTATGAGGGCGAGATGCTGTTGCAAGGTGTCCATGACAATGTGGATGTTATTCTACTCAGTGACCAATAAGTGGTCCTTGGTCCTTAGTTGATGACAATTTTTAGTAGTTGTTCAATTTTTATCCTTCTTTGTGTGAAGTTTTACTTTGTCCCAGTTTTGGTCTTTTTACATCATTATTAGAATCTGTAATCACAAAATGCTCTCCTAAAGACATGTCATGGTATGAATGCGTGTATGAATATATTTATAGCCAATTTTGACTTTTCTCTTGATTTGACTTTCACTCTACTGCTCTAAATGGGCTGAAGTGAAGTGGCAACTTGGTTGGGGAGAGAGAGGGACCCCCCCCCCCCTAGAAGACATCATTTACAGTACCACAATCTGACTAGTGGACAGTACCACAACTGACTAGTGGACACTACCCACAATCCGACTAGTGGACCACTTTGTTTAAGGCACTTGTGCTCAGAGTAATTACATTTTTGACATTGCTTACGGCACACAGACATTTTGCAAGACCACCGTTTGGCTAATGAAATTATGATAATTTTGGTGGTTTTGCAAATTGCTAAGGGGCTACAACTAGGTATACAAACACTAAAAATCCTAGCGTTAGCCAAGTAAAATATCCTGTGCAGCTCTGTACTTCACTGTACTTCATTTAGCATCAACTTAAGTTTTGACTTATTTTAACAGTCTCATTACTGGAAGTAGGGAAAGGTCGACAATCCGGTGGTTTTTCGCCGACCTTTCACCTTTGACTTGTCTAACGCGGGAATAGTCTGGTAAGGAAGGTGGAGAAGATGCAGAAGAAGGAAGAAACTGGCCAGCCAGTATTCGGGACTAATTACAGGACAGAAAAGTAAGACATGTTTATTACAGCAAGCAATATGTTAGTACTCTATCAGTATACAGCTAGGTTTTTTCCCCGTCTTGCATGAAGGCCTTGCACAACCCGGTAACTGATGTGTAACAAGATGTTTATGGAAAAAGCATGCATGGATGCTAACTCCTACGTGCAGATGGAGGGAAGAGATTATAGTCTGGTATTTAGTGATTGAAATCATGTGATGAGCAGAACTTTATTTGAGACCAGAGGTTTAAGCTGGACAAGTGAATAAGCTGGACAAGTGAAATATGCTATTAGAAGATGCTTGCAAAAGCTTAGCAGGAGGAGGCTTTGTGTAACTCTTGAGCTACATTGCTATGGTAGTGTTTCATCCAACTTGTTATGTAAGGTCTTTGAGCCGTGCTTCACTGCGTTTGGCCAGAGGGTTGACAAATTTGGTCCCCCCCATATTTGGTTCCCCCTGGAACTTTTCACTTGAAAAAAAGTTCCCTCTTGAAAAATAAAGGGCTAGGGCTAGGGTGGGAACAAAACTTTCAATAAGGGAGGAACGACTTTTGGGGGTGAACAAATTAAATGTTACAGGTCAATAACTTGCTTCCTGGCATAAGAAAAGAAGCTTACACTGTGAGCTGCACTAAGCAGTGGTACTGTTTATACATCACTATCTGCCCGTGTGCAAGTTGCTTTGATGTTCACTCAACACCTCCTGATTACCCTGGGACGTTGGGAATGAAGTACACCCGAGACTGCTAGGCTATATTCTCTCCCCTCCCCGTAATAGTCTTGCCACTCGAACCTTCCCCAGTGCTGCAGGAGATGAAACTTGTCTACCATCTGGTTGCATGTGGTGGAGTGGGATAGGAAAGCTTTGTCTTGACAAAGGCATTGGCTATAGCTGTTTGGTTTGTGCTGACTCAGCACGACTGTGAATGATAAATAAATACCTGAAGTAAGGTGTGGCCATAATTACCTGCAATTAGCAACACCGTTTTTACACATCTGGTTTGCTGCATTGCGGGGGGGAGGGGTCTTTGAGGGGGCTGAATAATGACTATACAGTTGTTGCGGCAGCAGTGAGAACCAGTAAGGAGTTTGAGACACGATTTAAATATAATAATAATAATTATTATTATTTACTTATTATTATCATCATTGTTTTTGTTATTATTGCAGTTATTATTATCATCATCAGTTATTATTATTATCATTATTATTATAATATATTATTATATTGTTATTATTTTATATTGCAGTTATTGTTAGTTATTATATTATTATTATTATCATTGATATTATATTATTATTATTGTTGTTGTTGTTATTATTATATTATCATTATCATTGTGGTTAGTATTATTGTCTTGTTATGATTATTATAATTAATTTTGACATGTGCTCTAAAAGGAGCCTCTAGTACTAATTACCATTCTACTTGCAATTATGGAATTTTTTGGAAGGGCATCATGTAGTGTGTGTGGCATGTGTGTATTACACTTTAAATTACACTTTAAATTAAAAAAAATCTTTTTTTAATGGCCAATCATACTGTTTCTGAAAGCTCTTCGGCTGAGGAAGGCTGCACAGGTACCTAGCCCCAGCCCTAGCCCTAGACCTAGCCCAGGTACCTTTCACAGGAAACATTCGGAATCCCTTTCCTCTTGGGAAAGGAGATGCTCTTGGTTGCAATTCTTTGCTTTAAGTGTTGCTATAGGCCTAGTCCGACGTAGCCTGCGTTTGCGTGCTCCAATGGAGCAGACCGATCCAACTATGCATTCTAATGGTGAAGATAGAGTTCTATTTGACTTCAATGTTCTGAATACAGTAACAAGGTATCCATGCTCTTATGACTTAATGTTCTTAATATAGTAACAGGGATGATACCTCCTTGTCTTCCCGCTATGCGCGCACCCAGAGCAATGACGCAATGGATCTGAAGTTTGGATACGAGAGGTACATCACTCCAAAGGAAAGACTCGGTTGGCTTATCAACATGCACCCGGTGAGTGGTGGGCAACATAAGAGTGGGGGAGGGGGGGAGGGGGGGGGGGGGGGGGAGGAGGAGGGAAGGCGTGTGTGGAACATGAAGATTTGTTAATGTGAGCGGTCGGAGGTGTAGGAGGAGTGGGTGTGGTTTATTTTGTGGTGTACGCCCATGGCAACATTTTAAATAATCTTGGCCATATCTTGGCCATGGCATAATAAATACAATGTTGCATTTTGAAGACTTAACTAATGATAATATCGCACTGTTAAAGTGAAGGGGGCATGGTGGTGGTATGGGTGGTGGAGAGCGAACCAGGTGGATGGAGAGGCAGGGTGAGGGTAAGTTCATGTGGGGAGGCGTCGTCAATATCGTCGTCACCGTCGGTATCCTCACATACACCATTATTTCGTGCACTCGTCTCTGAGTTCACGGGTGACCTATGTGGGTGTGTCCTTTCAAGCTCTCAGCATGTATGTGCGTGTGTTTGTGTGTGTGGTTACAGGCGGACATACTGGATGAGAACAAGCGGCTGGTTAGCGCCGTGGACTTCTACTTCATCGAGGAAGACGGCCAGAGGTTTAAGGCCACCATGATCTTCAAACCATACTTCTACGTGGCCGTCAGAAAAGTAGGCTCTTTGTGCTGCAAGGCTTAGAGTGTCAGCTTTATCAGATACTAGTACCATCATTAGGTGTACTCCTTTGGAAGCCACACACAATATATTGGAGGTGGAATTCTGGGGGGGGGGGTTTCTTTCAGGCCGGCTGATTGTACATCATGGGTGCCACAATTAGGGCTAGGCCTAGGGTATTCTACGTGCAGATCTAATGGTATTCTAGGGCTAGAGCTAGGATATTCTAGGGCTGGAGCTAGGATATTCTAGGGCTAAGGCTTAGTATTCTATGGGTAGGGCTAGGAGTATTCTAGGGCTGGAGCTAGGATATTCTAGGGCTAAGGCTTAGTATTCTATGGGTAGGGCTAGGAGTAGGGCTAGGGCTGGAGCATATTCTAGGGCTAGGAATGGTGGTATTTTAGGGGTAGAGCAAGGGTATTCTGAGGCTAAGGTGTTCTAAGGGAATGGCTAGTGGTATTTCAAGGCTAGGATGAAGTTCCAAGTATCCCAGGACATCACAAGATGTCTAGGAAAGGTTGTGACATACTGGGAAGCCCTTTATGTGAACTAGCAGTTCTCCTCTTGCTGGTTTTACTAATCCTAGAAGTGGCCCTGGCTAGAAGTGGCCCTGGCTAGAAGTGGCCCGGGCTAGATGTGGTCTGGGATAGATGTGGTCTGGGATAGAATTGGCTAGGGCTAGGGCTAGGTACAGCTACGCACTTGTAGGTGTAGGTTTCCTGTGAAGCACTGGGCTTTGTAGAGAGCAGGGCCTTGGAGGCACTGACAGCTACGCACTTGTAGGTGTAGGTTTCCTGTGAAGCACTGGGCTTTGTAGAGAGCAGGGCACTGACAGCTACGCACTTGTAAGTGTAGGTTTCCTGTGAAGCACTAGGCTTTGTGGAGAGCAGGCTCTTGGAGGCACTGACAGCTATGCACTTGTAGGTGTAGGTTTCCTGTGAGGCACTGGGCTTTGTAGAGAGCAGGGCCTTGGAGGCACTGACAGCTACACACTTGTAGGTGTAGATTTCCTGTGAAGCACTGGGCTTTGTAGAGAGCAGGGCCTTGGAGGCACTGACAGCTACGCACTTGTAGGTGTAGGTTTCCTGTGAAGCACTGGGCTTTGTAGAGAGCAGGGCCTTGGAGGAACTGACAGCTATGCATTTGTAGGTGTAGGTTTCCTGTGAGGCACTGGGCTTTGTAGAGAACAGGGCCCAGACAGCTATGCACTTGTAGGTGTAGGTTTCCTGTGAAGCACTGGGCTTTGTAGAGAGCAGGGCCTTGGAGGCACTGACAGCGCACTTGTAGGTGTATATTTCCTGTGAAGCACTGGGCTTTGTAGAGAGCAGGCTCTTGGAGGCACTGACAGCTACGCACTTGTAGGTGTAGATTTCCTGTGAAGCACTGGGCTTTGTAGAGAGCAGGCTCTTGGAGGCACTGACAGCTACGCACTTGTAGGTGTAGGTTTGCTGTGAAGTACTGGGCTTTGTAGAGAGCAGGGCCTTGGAGGCACTGACAGCTACGCACTTGTAGGTGTAGGTTTCCTGTGAAGCAGAGCCCAGGCCCTCAACAGCTTGGTTCCCCACGTACATATAATAATAGTAAAATCAACTCTATATATATAATAATAATAAAAGCAATTCTAATTATAATAAAAGCAACTCTATATATAATAATAATAAAAGCAACTCTAATGTATATATATAATAGTAAAAGCAACTCTATATAAAAAGCAACTCTAATTATATATAATAATAATAAAAGCAACTCTATATATAATAATAATAAAAGCAACTCTAATGTATATAATAATAGTAAAAGCAATAACCAGTGGAGTAGGAACTGGTCCGGCAAACCCGGCAACTGCCGGACCAAAGTTTCAATACTAACCTCCAATTATCAAGCAACTTTCTAATCTTTACTGAGAGCTCTCTCTTCTCCAGCCAGCTCTCTTCAGTTGTCTTATGTCAAAATTCAAATGAAGCCCACCAAACCACGCCTCTACATTTTTGCGCGTGTTATTTTAGTATTATAGCGAGCGGATCATGGCTACGAGTGACTTAAGTACCAGTAAAATTCCTACTAATTCCAGCCCTACAAGTTTCCAAAACGGAGATATGGAAAAGGCAAAGATGAGAGGTATATATCTATTTAAAACTGAGCTGAGCATTATAGCTAGCTATATAGGTTTATCTGTACTGCATCACAGCTATAATATAGCTATAGTAGCAAGGCATTATTTTAAATCTAGCTACATGCCAACCATATGGTCCAGGACAGTCCTGAGATTTTTTTTGCATTTTTCACAGTTTAGACTAGGAGTCCAGGACTATAAGCTGATTCAGCACTGCCAATCATTTGCTACGAATGCTGCAAGTGAAAGATCTTTTTCCTGCATGAAAAGAATAAAAACATACTTACGAAGTACTATGAAACAGGATAGACTTAATCATCTAATGATACTAAACATTTACAAAGAAGCTTTGGATCGCCTTGATCTAGTCACACTTGCAAATGAATTTGTGAGGAACAATGAGCACAGACTCCGAGTGTTCGGGAACTTGTGAATTTATTTCAGACTAGGTTTATTCCAGGTATATATATTCTTTTCAATTACCATGATATTTCTTTTCAATAAGGTGCGTGTATCCCCCTCCCCCACACACACTTACGCCTGACCAATCCCAAAGTGCTTCCTACCCCTCTGCTAACGTATATATAATAATAGTAAAAGCAACTCAAATGTATATATAATAATAGTAAAAGCAACTCTATATTAAAAGCAACTCTTATGTATATATAATAATAGTAAAAGCAACTCTATATATATTAATAATAAAAGCAACTCTAATGTATATATAATAATAATTAAAGCAACTCGAATGTATATATAATAATAATAAAAGCAACTCTTATCTATCTTTAAAATCACATTGCAGCCAAGCTAGAGCAATTCCCTCCTTCTGGTTGCTATGATGCACAAGCTAAGAAGACGACCTGGTAGCTCTACTTGAAAGAGACCAGTAATAAGTCTAATGAACTCCATAATAACATTATAATCACCTTCTCAATAATGAACTTCAAATTGTATTCACTCGATGTTTTCATCAGGAATAGATATTCCTGATGAAAGCTAGAGCATCTAGTCGAAACGTCGAGTGAATAAAATTTGAAGTTGATTATTGAGAAGGCGATTTTAATATTACCGTAGTTTGGAAAATATAACTCGAAATATTTAATTAATTTCATTCTGCCAAAATGTTTGTAGTTCTGGTTGCCCATGAGAAGAAAAAAATGCACAGAGAAATAGTATGCACATTTCAAACAACTTCAGCCATTTCAAGAGAAGCACAAGCTAAGAGATGACCTGTTTCAAGGGACGAGGCTAAGAGATGGAACTGTTTCAAGAGACGAGGCTAAGAGATGGAAGTGTTTCTGAAAGCACAAGGCTAAGAGATGGACGTGTTTCAAGAGAAGCAAGAGGCTAAGAGATGGACGTGTTTCAAGAGAAGCAAGAGGCTAAGAGATGGACGTGTTTCAAGAGAAGCAAGAGGCTAAGAGATGGAAGTGTTTCAAGGAAGCACAAGGCTAAGAGATGGATGTGTTTCAAGAGAAGCAAGAGGCTAAGAGATGGACGTGTTTCAAGAGAAGCACAAGGCAGGAGATGGACGTGTTTCAAGGAAGCACAAGGCTAAGAGATGGACGTGTTTCAAGAGAAGCAAGAGGCTAAGAGATGGACGTGTTTCAAGAGAAGCAAGAGGCTAAGAGATGGACGTGTTTCAAGAGATGCACAAGGCTAAGAGATGGATGTGTTTCAAGAGATGCACAAGGCTAAGAGATGGACGTGTTTCAAGAGAAGCAAGAGGCTAAGAGATGGATGTGTTTCAAGAGAAGCAAGAGGCTAAGAGATGGACGTGTTTCAAGAGACGAGGCTAAGAGATGGACCTGTTTCAAGAGAAGCACAAGGCTAAGAGATGGACGTGTTTCAAGAGAAGCAAGAGGCTAAGAGATGGATGTGTTTCAAGAGAAGCAAGAGGCTAAGAGATGGACGTGTTTCAAGAGACGAGGCTAAGAGATGGACCTGTTTCAAGAGAAGCACAAGGCTAAGAGATGGACGTGTTTCAAGAGAAGCAAGAGGCTAAGAGATGGACGTGTTTCAAGAGAAGCAAGAGGCTAAGAGATGGACGTGTTTCAAGAGAAGCAAGAGGCTAAGAGATGGACGTGTTTCAAGAGATGCACAAGGCTAAGAGATGGACGTGTTTCAAGAGATGCACAAGGCTAAGAGATGGACGTGTTTCAAGAGAAGCAAGAGGCTAAGAGATGGACGTGTTTCAAGAGAAGCAAGAGGCTAAGAGATGGACGTGTTTCAAGAGATGCACAAGGCTAAGAGATGGACGTGTTTCAAGAGATGCACAAGGCTAAGAGATGGACGTGTTTCAAGAGAAGCAAGAGGCTAAGAGATGGATGTGTTTCAAGAGAAGCAAGAGGCTAAGAGATGGACGTGTTTCAAGAGACGAGGCTAAGAGATGGACGTGTTTCAAGAGAAGCACAAGGCTAAGAGATGGACGTGTTTCAAGAGATGCACAAGGCTAAGAGATGGACGTGTTTCAAGAGAAGCAAGAGGCTAAGAGATGGACGTGTTTCAAGAGAAGCAAGAGGCTAAGAGATGGACGTATTTCAAGAGGCTAAGAGATGGACGTGTTTCAAGAGAAGCAAGAGGCTAAGAGATGGACGTGTTTCAAGAGAAGCAAGAGGCTAAGAGATGGACGTATTTCAAGAGGCTAAGAGATGGATGTGTTTCAAGAGAAGCAAGAGGCTAAGAGATGGACGTGTTTCAAGAGAAGCAAGAGGCTAAGAGATGGATGTGTTTCAAGAGATGCACAAGGCTAAGAGATGGACGTGTTTCAAGAGAAGCAAGAGGCTAAGAGATGGATGTGTTTCAAGAGAAGCAAGAGGCTAAGAGATGGATGTGTTTCAAGAGACGAGGCTAAGAGATGGACCTGTTTCAAGAGAAGCACAAGGCTAAGAGATGGACGTGTTTCAAGAGAAGCAAGAGGCTAAGAGATGGACGTGTTTCAAGAGAAGCAAGAGGCTAAGAGATGGACGTGTTTCAAGAGAAGCAAGAGGCTAAGAGATGGACGTGTTTCAAGAGATGCACAAGGCTAAGAGATGGACGTGTTTCAAGAGATGCACAAGGCTAAGAGATGGACGTGTTTCAAGAGAAGCAAGAGGCTAAGAGATGGACGTGTTTCAAGAGAAGCAAGAGGCTAAGAGATGGACGTGTTTCAAGAGATGCACAAGGCTAAGAGATGGACGTGTTTCAAGAGATGCACAAGGCTAAGAGATGGACGTGTTTCAAGAGAAGCAAGAGGCTAAGAGATGGATGTGTTTCAAGAGAAGCAAGAGGCGAAGAGATGGACGTGTTTCAAGAGACGAGGCTAAGAGATGGACGTGTTTCAAGAGAAGCACAAGGCTAAGAGATGGACGTGTTTCAAGAGATGCACAAGGCTAAGAGATGGACGTGTTTCAAGAGAAGCAAGAGGCTAAGAGATGGACGTGTTTCAAGAGAAGCAAGAGGCTAAGAGATGGACGTATTTCAAGAGGCTAAGAGATGGACGTGTTTCAAGAGAAGCAAGAGGCTAAGAGATGGACGTGTTTCAAGAGAAGCAAGAGGCTAAGAGATGGACGTATTTCAAGAGGCTAAGAGATGGATGTGTTTCAAGAGAAGCAAGAGGCTAAGAGATGGACGTGTTTCAAGAGAAGCAAGAGGCTAAGAGATGGACATTTGAAAGAACTTGCTGTATTTGTGGCTATCATCTGATACCCCCCTCCCCCCCCCCCAATCTTGGCGGCAGCCATTGGAGAGCAGCTATATGTTAGCAATAACCCTATATCCATATAATGTCCTGTTCTTCTTATACTTATTCAAACTCTCAATTATCTACTGCTATAGACTGTGAGCAAAGTGATGTTGATAGCAGGGTTAGAACTAGGGCCATGGCTGGACTGGAAATAGGGCCAGTGCTAGAATTAGGACTAGAACTAGTGCCAGGACCAGGTAGATCTAGGGCCAGGCTGTATAACTGGGCCAGGAATAAACCTTTAGGACAAAGAAAGGTTTACTTGGCCAATTTTGCCCCTTGTGGTCTCCTGTAGCAGGTGTTACTGAGGTCAAACTACTGCTATGGCAACTACTGCTGCAGCACACAAAGAGTGAGCGTGATGCATTGTGGCGTGAGGAGGTCACGCATAACCATGGTGCTAACGAGCCTGCTCCTCCTGACCCATATCTGTGTGTATCTAGGGATGTGTTTGTTATTATTACCTGACGATGACCACATATGTACACCATGGACAGTCCAGAGGTTGTTGTGTCCTAGGTTCTTGCCCACCTAATATTGGTATTGGCTGGGGATAAGATTTGGTGGGGAATGACTTGAACTTTGGATATTCTAGAATATGTTGATAGCTGGGCTAGAACTAGGGCCAGGGCTGGACTGGAACTAGGGCCAGTGCTAGAATAGGACTAGAACTAGTGCCAGGGCTGGATTGGAACTAGGGCCAGTGCTAGAATAGGACTAGAACTAGTGCCTGGGCTAGAACTAGGACCAGGGTAGAACTAGGGCCATGGCTGGACTGGAACTAGTGCCAGGGCTAGAACTAGGACCAGGGTAGAACTAGGGCCATGGTTGGACTGGAACTAGTGCCAGGGCTAGAACTAGGACCAGGCTAGAACTAGGGCCATGGCTGGACTAGGTCTCATATTTGGGGTGGGGGTGAGGGGTGAAAGGTTAATAAGTTCCCCTCCCCCTAACAGAAACCCTTGTGAGGGAACCTTACCTCTGTGAGGGAACCATACCTTTGTGAGGGAACCATACCTTTGTGAGGGAACCTTACCTTTGTGAGGGAACCTTACCTTTGTGAGGGAACCTTACCTTTGTGAGGGAACCTTAACTTTGTGAGGGAATCTTACCTTTGTGACGGAACCTTACCTTTGTGAGGGAACCTTACCTTTGTGAGGGAACCTTACCTTTGTGAGGGAACCTTACCTTTGTGAGGGAACCTTAACTTTGTGAGGGAATCTTACCTTTGTGACGGAACCTTACCTTTGTGAGGGAACCTTACCTTTGTGAGGGAACCTTTCCTTTGTGAGGGAACCTTTCCTTTGTGAGGGAACCTAACCTTTGTAAGGGAACCTAACCTTTGTGAGGGAACCTAACCTTTGTAAGGGAACCTAACCTTTGTGAGGGAACCTTACCTTTGTGAGGGAACCTTACCTTTGTGAGGGAACCTAACCTTTGTAAGGGAACCTAACCTTTGTGAGGGAACCTAACCTTTGTAAGGGAACCTAACCTTTGTAAGGGAACCATACCTTTGTAAGGGAACCTTACCTTTGAGGAACCTTTTGTAAGGGAACCTTTTGTAAGGGAACCTTTTGTAAGGGAACCTTACCTTTGTAAGGAAACCTTAACTTTGTAAGGAACCTTTTGTAAGGGAACCTTACCTTTGTAAGGGAACCTTAACTTTGTAAGGGAACCTTATCTTTGTAAGTGTGTGTACCAAACAAAGAGTCCTGTACAGGAAACAACTGCCTGGGACTGTCTAGAGTTCAAAGGTTACCTGGCGTACCTTCCCCCGCCCCCTCTCCTTCTATTTCCTGTTTAGACTACAGAGAGAGAAGTGACGTCCTACCTCAGCCGGAAGCTTTCTGGTCACCTCTCGGGCATAGAGATGGTGGACAAGGAAGATCTGGACCTGCCCAACCACATTGTAGGGCTGAAGAGACGCTACCTCAAGCTCCAATTTGCCACCGTCGAGGATCTGATAAAGGCCAAGAGAGAGGTCATGCGTGCCGTCAGGAAGAACAGGGAGAGGGAGAAGGCGCAGTCGACTTATGACCACACCCTCTTCACTAGCGGCACGTACGTTGGAGTGAAGGAATAGTATGTAGGAGACATGGAGTGGACTCTCTCGCTCAGTTCTCTAACTCACCTCCCTCATCCCTTACCTCTCCTTGTCTCCACATACCCTCTCCCTCTGTTTCATTCTCCTTCCCATATCCTCTCACCACTCCTCCTCCCCTCCCCCTCCTCCTCCTCCCCTCCCCCTCCTCCCCCCTCCTCCTCCACTCTTCTCTTTCCTTTTCTCCCCTGTGTGCTCTCTACCCTCTTCCCCACCCTCCTCCTCCCCTCCCCCTCCTCCTCCCCTCCCCCTCCTCCTCCCCTCCCCCTCCTCCTCCCCTCCCCCTCCTCCTCCCCTCCCCCTCCTCCTCCCCTCCCCCTCCTCCTCCCCTCCCCCTCCTCCTCCCCTTCCCATCCTCCTCCCCTCCCCTCCTCCTCCCCCCTCCTCCTCCCCTTCCCCTCCTCCCCCCTCCTCCTCCCCTCCCCTCCCCATCCCCTCCTCCTTCCCTCCCCCTCCTCCTCCCCTCCCCTCCTCCTCCCCCCCTCCTCCTCCCCTCCCCCTCCTCCTCCCCCCTCCTCCTCCCCTCCCCCTCCTCCTCCCCTCCTCCTCCCCCATCCTCCTCCCCCTCCTCCCCTCCCCCTCCTCCCCTACCCCTCCTCCCCACCCTCCTCCTCCTCCCCCCTCCCCCTCCTCCCCTCCCCCCCTCCTCCCTCCCCTCCCCCTCCCCTTCTCCTCCCCTCCCCACCTCCTCCTCCCCTCCCCACCCTCCCCCTCCACCTCCTCCCCACCCTCCACCTCCTCCCCTCCCCCTCCTTCTCACCTGCTACGCTCTTCCCTACCCTCCCTCTCTCCTTTTTTTTTTTCATCGCCTCCACTCGTACTCCTCCCCTCTTCCCCACCTCCTCTTCTCCCACTCCCCCTCCTCTCCACACTCCACTCCCCCTCCCCCCATCCTTTCCTCCCCTCATTGCCCCCCGCCCCCCCCCCCCCCCAAATCCTCCCATCCTTCCACCCTCCTGCCCTTATGTAGTGATCTCTCCATCAACACATCAGCCAAGGTCACGGACCAGATGGAAAACGTGATAGACATCCGTGAACATGATGTCCCTTACCACATCCGGGTGGCCATCGATCTGCAGCTGAACGTAGGACACTGGTACGAGGTCAAAGGACACGGCTTGGAGAACCCCCACATCAGACTCCTTCCGGAACAGCCAGACAGGCCGGAGCCAGTCGTCTGCGCGTTTGACATTGAGACCACAAAGCTCCCACTTAAGTTCCCAGACGCAGCTATGGACAGTATTATGATGATCTCCTACATGATCGATGGACAGGTACGTGATGGTTTGAAGGTGTCCGTTACATTAGCGTGCCGGAACAGGACTGACGGCATCTTAAAGGAGCGATGAGGAGGGGCATTAAAAGCCTGCTACAAGCATCGTGGGGTTGTGGCCAATTAAATGCCATTAGCGCCATATGTCGCAAACTTGATGGGGAAAAATCCAAATGAAGAATTTGAATCACGCGCCCATTATTTGTGTGCACATGCCCAATAGACTGCTCTGTTGCTTTTAACATGACTCCCGGTTGGACGGAGAGAGTGAGCAGAATTCAAGTGTTTTTTTAAAAATGGCTAACAGTTTCAAGTGCCTTTGTGAACCATCTCCTCCTGGATGGATTTTGCTTCTGTTTCTGGAAGTTCTTCAGTGGAAAGCTGCAGGCAGCTTCATGTGTGCTTACCAGGAATCCCTCTAAACCCCTTCGCTCGTGAGGAGGTGCTCCTGGATGCATTTCTTTGGTGGAAGTTTGGTCGTAGACGTGTAGTGACGTAGTGTTGCATAGCTCTTGTTTGCCCACCTCAACAGAGCTGATTCTTATTGTACGATTAGTTTGAGAAGTTTATTTAATTATTACATCAACCCCCAAATAAAGTCTGTGTTCAATAGGTTTAAGGATACTCTCCTCGTGGACGGCCTCGATGCTAGCCCGGATGGCTCGGCATTTCCTGTTTCATTTCCACCCGCACGCTCACATGCGAGAGGCAAAGCAAAATAATTGCAGTGTCCGTGTGGGGGAGTGGTCTCACACTCCCACTGAATCTTGCTAAAAAGTGGGTGACCTCTGTCTGACCTTGTCGATTGTACCACTCGATGTAGTGGTTGCCAAGCTTCTTGGCTCCTCCCTAAACTTGCAGTTACTTGCAGCTGCTGTTTGGTAGCTAAAAGCTTCCATCTCTCCACCAACATGAAGCATACTTCACCACTCTCACCAGCATGCTCTATGGTGGCCCTTGTCTAAAGCAATAGACTAGTGTTTGTATTGTACAAACTTGGCAGGTGTACTACTAGAATTTGTATTGTACAAACTTCTAGCATTTGTATTGTACAAACTTCTAGCATTTGTATTGTACAAACTTGGCTGGTATATATACTCATAGCAAATTTGGCATGCACACTACTAGTGTTTGTATTGGCAAGTATACTACTAGCATTTGTATTGGTTCTCTAGTATATATTGTGGGATTATTATTTATGAATCTCATTACAACACTTCCTGTAGTATACTAAACACTTCCTGTAGTATACTATACACCCATGCCATAGCTTCTTGAGCCACCATTTTGTTAAGCGCCTACCTTACTGTTGGTTCTGGCCTGATTTGTTAAGTATCAGTTGTTAAGTATCAGTTGTGGCTCCTACTTAATTAATGGCTAGATTACGTCTTATTCTCGCACGTATACACATAACCCCGCCCCTCTGCACTACACCCTTCCCAACCTGCAGGGCTATCTGATCACAAACAGAGAGGTGATTGGTGCCGATGTAAAGGATTTTGAATACACCCCCAAGCCAGAATACGAGGGACCCTTTACCATATTTAATGAGCCAGATGAAGCACACCTCCTTCGCAAATTCCTGGATCACATGCTGGAGGCCAAGCCCAACATATTTGTCACTTACAACGGAGACCTCTTCGATTGGTGGGTGTTGTTTCTGTGTGTGTGTGGGGGGGGGGGGGGGGCATCATTTTTACGCTAATTTTCGTGCTGAAAGGGAAGGAAAAAAATCATTCCATTTCCTAATGCAGGCCATTTGTGGATGCCCGGGCTCTATTCCACGGCATCTGTCTGGAGGATGAGATTGGGTTTGCCCCTGACAGTCAGAACGAGTACAAGTGTCGTGCCTGTATTCACATGGATGCATACAGGTACACTCACGCTGGATCAGTTGTTGCCCCTCCCTCTCCCGGTAACCTCCCGGCATGCTCCTTACATGCAGCCTGTCCACTGTAGACACACCCTATATGGGTATGTACTGGGGAGTGATGAGCACCCCCTATATGGGTATGTACTGGGGAGTGCATGAGCACACACCCTATATGGGTATGTACTGGGGAGTGCATGAGCACCCCCTATATGGGTATGTACTGGGGAGTGCATGAGCACCCCCTATATGGCCCATATAGAGGGTGCTCCTGCACTCCCCAATACATACCCATATAGGGTGTATGCTCATGCACTCCTCAGTACATACCCATATAGGGGGTGCTCATGCACTCCCCAGTACATACCCATATAGGGTGTGTGCCCATGCACTCCCCAGTACATACCCATATAGGGTGTGTGCTCATGCACTCCCCAGTGCATACCCATATAGGGTGTGTGCTCATGCACTCCCCAGTGCATACCCATATAGGGTGTGTGCTCATGCACTCCCCAGTGCATACCCATATAGGGTGTGTGCTCATGCACTCCCCAGTGCATACCCATATAGGGTGTGTGCTCATGCACTCCCCAGTACATACCATATAGGGTGTGTGCTCCTGCACTCCCCAGTACATACCCATATAGGGTGTGTGCTCATGCACTCCCCAGTACATACCATATAGGGTGTGTGCTCCTGCACTCCCCAGTACATACCCATATAGGGTGTGTGCTCAGGCACTCCCCAGTACATACCCATCAGGGTTGTATACAGAAATTTTGCCAAGGGGGGGCGAACTTGAGATATGGAAAAAAATAAGGGGGGGCGGAGAGCCTGGATGGTGCGGAAAGGGGACGTGCACCCTGGGCTTCCGCGTGGAGTACGAAAGTGTTTTACCCACAGGTATTTTTGCAGTACTAACTGTATATATAGCTGCTACTTATGATGGCATGCACTTTTTCTAAAATCTTTAGTACAACATTCCATCTTAAATATTTGCTGAAGTTGCATGCTACGGCAATCAGCATATATAGATTAGATATAGTCACTTGTCACTCGTATAATGGAGGTGGGCTTTTGTGAAATCGAATTATGTTGCATTCCATGCATTTTCTTACAAAATCATGGACAACAGGTTTCATACACAATTTTTCTCTAGTTCTCTAGGGGGGGGGGGGGGGGGGGGGGGGGGTGGAAATGGTTGGTCACTTGGTGCCCTAATTTTTGTTAATATTTTCTTAACATGTTCATAAGTCGTAAAAAGGGGGTCTGGGAGGAAGATCCCCCCATATTTTTTTTTGCTTTTACAATGTCTGAGGATAGCTATTTTGACTGACTACCAATGGCATTATGCTATACCGAACTATGGCTAGACTGTATATATTTCTCATGATATTGTAGCTGCTTGGAAAAAGGAGAGCATGTGTCATGACACGATGACATCACACACCACCACGTGCTCTCCTTTGTAGGTTTGTCACTTCTTTTGTTTCTCCTTCTTTCCCACTCCCTCTCTCTCAGTATTTTTAACTCAGTCCATTATGTCATGGTCTTCAAGTCTAATCTTAGACATGATGTCATCACATGCCACCACGTGTTCTCCTTTGTAGGTTTGTCACTTCTTCAGTTCCCTCCTTCTTTCCCACTCTCTCTCAGTATTTTTAACTCAGTCCATTATGTCATGGTCTTAAAGTCTCTATAAAAGAAACCTTACTAGCTGATTTCTCTTCATATTAATATGGATATTCGCTCATACTTTGCAAGTACTTCTCAAGCCTCTTCTCATGCTAATAGCAGCGATAGCGAAGATAGCAGAACAGATAGCTCTGAGCATGTCGAGGCATCGAGTCCTAGCCTTAGTCCTCCACCTTCAAAGAAAAGCAAGAAAAACAAACACCGCTCTTCTGTATCCACGAAGAGAAAATACTCTAAGAGCTGGGAGAAAGATTTCAGTTGGCTCTATTATGACGAGGATAGCGATGGTGCCTTTTGCAAGGTTTGCAAGCAATCTGGTCTGCAGCGTACTGGAGGAGTGTGGGTCACACAACCTTGCAGAAATTGGAAGAAAGCTGTTGAAAAAATGAAAGCTCATGCGAGAAGTGACTTCCATATCCATGCAACTCAAGCTCTTTTTGCAGCTAAAGGAGCAGCCAAAGGTGGAACAGTTGTACAGCAACTCCAGAATGTTTTAGCTCGCAAAAGAGCTCAGAACAGAGCTGCAGTGAAGTGCCTGATCCTACTCACTCATTTTCTTACGAAAGAACAAGTTGCACATTCGACAAAATTTGAGAAGCTGGTTGACGTGGTGGTTCGATGTGGCAGCCAACATTTGAAGCAATTCTTAGAAACTGCACCAAGAAATGCTGTGTACACATCAAGATTGGCTGTGGTTGAATTCATCGAATCATTGGGGACATGGGTGGAGGAGTCGATTCTGAAGCGACTTCAAAAGGCACCTATGTACAGCCTCATGGCAGATGAGTGCACAGATGTCACCAACGTAGAAGAATTGTCTGTGTTTTGCCGCTGGGAGGAAGATGGTGTACCAGTAGAGTGCTTTCTGGAGCTTATTCCATTGAAGAAGGCTGATGCAGAGACCATCTATTCTAATCTCATCGATTGTTTAAAGAAGAAAGGTCTACAAGTCGGAAGAATAGTTGGATTGGGATTTGATGGAGCTGCAACTTTTTCTGGACGAAAGACCGGGGTTCAGGCACGTATCAAGAAACATACTCCTCACGCTCTGTTTATACACTGCCACTGTCACTTACTGCAGTTGGCTTGTGTGCAAGCTGCCAATAAAACTCCTGGAATTGCTCATGTTTACAGAACATTGACTACTCTTTGGAAGCATTTTCGCAATTCCCCCAAGCGAGCAGAGTGTCTGAAGGAGGTACAGCACGTTCTTGAACTTCCAGAAATGAAAGTGATCAAGCCATCTGACACACGCTGGCTGGCACATGAAAGGTGTGTCAAAGCTGTCAAAGCAAGTTATTCTGCAATTGTAATCACCATTGGGAACATCTACGAGACGTCCCACGAGCCAGAAGCTCTTGGAATCCATGGTGCCCTCTGCAAATTGTCTACGATTGCAGCTATATATTTGCTTGATTTCACTCTACCACAAGTAGCCAAGCTCAGCAAAGCACTTCAGGCAGAGCAGCTTGACCTCTCGTTGATATCATTCCTTGTTGATGCTACTGTTAAATCCTTGGATGATGCAGTTTTGCCTGGAGCGAACTGGGTGTTGGAGCTTCTTGAAAACGTTGAAGACTTGAAGTCATCTACAAAGGTGTCTATTGACGCTGATAAAATACTTTCGTTCCAGAATGTTGTTGGTAAGCCTTTTGTTGCTGATTTAAAGGCCAACATAACAAGCCGATTTTCTTCATCCAACGCTGTTGTATCAGCATTGTCTATATTCGATCCACGGAAAGTTCCAAAACCAGATTCAGTATCTTTTCCCACTTATGGAGACACGTCTGTTGAGAAACTGATTGCTCACTACGGAGAAGATAGAGATGCAGAAACATTGGATGGAGAAGAAACAGTGAAGACAGCCATGATTTCCACTGAAATACTTACAGAGTGGAAAACATTCCGCCAGCTGTTAGTCAAGCAACCACGGGATACTACTGCATCACAGCTGAAAGAACTTGTTTCAGCTCAAGGCCATGTTTCCCAATTTGCACAAGATTGCCTCCATCTGCTTATCGATTCCAGTTTCTACTGCTTCTGTGGAGAGAAGCTTCTCACAGATGAAGATGATCAAGACTCGTTTGCGTAATTCTCTAAGTGACTGCAGCCTTTCTCACCTTATGAGGATTGCTATAGAGGCACCAGAAGTACTCTCTGAGAGCGACCTTGAAGAGATTGTGGACGTATGGCAGAGAAAACCAAGAAGAACCTCAGTTTGACATTCCTATCATTTGAACCTGATATCATAAGCTTATTACACCTTTCTTGTATTACACCTTTCTTGACATTATTTTAAAAAATATCTCTAATTTCAAGGGGGGGGCGAGAATGATACAAGAGGGGGGCGAATGCCCCCCCCCCCCCGCCCCCCCTAAATACACCCCTGGGAGTGCATGAGCACACACCCTATATGGGTATGTACTGGGAGTGCATGAGCACACACCCTATATGGGTATGTACTGGGGAGTGCATGAGCACACACCCTATATGGGTATGTACTGGGGAGTGCATGAGCACACACCCTATATGGGTATGTACTGGGGAGTGCATGAGCACACACCCTATATGGGTATGTACTGGGGAGTGCATGAGCACACACCCTATATGGGTATGTACTGGGGAGTGCATGAACACCCCTATATTATGTGTATGTACTGTAATACCTTTTACCCGGGTTTTACCCAGGTTTTACTCAAACACGGATACAACCCAGGATAAAATAATAAACACAATAGATTTATTATAAACTGTAATAAGAAATTAACTCTGTAATCAGGAAGTAAGACATTCAATAAATGGCAACTGTAAAGAACTAGACAAAAACAGGAGCTGTGTTTCACTCAGCATTTATTTACCATGTGACAAGGTTGTCTACTAGAGTATATATTTTTTATTTAATGACTAATTTAAACATTTAAACAAGATTCATGGGGTTAAAGTCCAGATTTAATAGTCAATCTCCTGAGTCCTCGCAGGAGCCTGTGGCAGAAGACGAGTTTCTGGGCTTTCTCATTTCCCAGGCGGTTGCGGAGTTTGTTGTGGATAAGTCCATAGGAGCTAAATATACGTTCTATGGAGCTGGAAGATGCAACTGCAGTGTGGAGTTGCTTCATAAGTTGCATGAATCCAGGGGGCAGGGCACACCTCTTGTCTACACCTTTCCACCAAGTGAGAGGTGGGGTTTCAGTGGCACCAGGCTCAAAGTAGGATGAAGGGAATGGGGCCTCCTGAGCCTCAAAAGAGATGGCTGTGCTAAGGAATGCTTGGATTTTCGTCTTCAGCCAAGCTTTGGCATCCTCAATCTGATAATCACTAAGTAACTGGCCCTGATACTTAGGGTGAAGTAGGTAGGCAGCAAGGTGGCCAACCTTAACCACTGCAGCAAAGCATTTTTTGATAGCATCCTGGTGGGGTTCCAGATAGGGCTCTTTAAGGAGGGAGAGGTAGTGATGTGTAGCATCAGCAATCATGCAGCTATCACTTTGACATTTGTTGATGGCAACAGTAATAGGTTTGAGTTGTTCAAGGAGATCTCCAGCAGCACATAGAATACCTAGATTCTTGATCTTACTAACAATAATGGGATCCATCTCATCAGCATTGTCTGTGGCTATTTTCTTGTAGATGGAATGATTGGTCATAAATGATTTCAGACAATCCAGATTACTATTCCAGCGTGTAGGACAAGGCAATTTGGGTTTAACATGGCCAGGTGACTCCCTCAACCATCCATGGGAACGGTGACATGTTTGAAGTGATGGTTGATGGACTTGACATGCTCCATGACCCATGGAGTGGACAGGTCTTGACGAAGAAGGTTCAGGCTGTGACTCATGCAGCCATATACGTTGACATCAGGACGCTCTTTGTGGACTTCTTCACACACTTTCTTCATTTTGTTCTCGTTGTCTGTACAGCAGTTCAGTACTTCACAGCCATACTTGCTCTCTGCTGTCTTGATAGAGTCCAAAAGAAGATCTTTGCATACTTCTGCAGTTTTCTTAGTGGATATGGGGTCATGAGCATCATGGAAGTAGCCTATGCCGCCAGCAGTGAGAGAAGTGGCAATGATGGGGTCATCCTTGATGTTAGTCCAGCCATCCTGTTGGATAGTTGTGGGCTTATTCTGTAGCTGTTGCCTCATCTTTGATTGAAGTTGGTTGTGCGAATTATCAAGAAGTGAGCCACCGATGTGCTTGGCTGTTGGAGGTACATATCCTGGGCGCATCATGTTGCAAACTTTCTTGAATAATGGGTGATCAGCAAAGTTGAAGGGTGTGTTGGTGGCATGCAACAGATCAGTCCATGCCTGGTCCAGGTCTTGCTTTTGGACTGGTGTAGTTGTGACAAGGTGATCATTAGTCTGTCGCTGCTTCTTTGCAGGGGGAGGAAGAGAGGAGACTACATGGCTGGATGATGGTTGTTCAGCTTCTCCGATTTCATCCTGGCAATCTGATTAAGTCATATGCAGGTCTCTTTTGCGGGGTAGTCACAAGAGAGATACCCGAACATCTTTTGTGATGAGCGATGAGGCGCTCCACTTTTGCTGATAACAAATGGAAACACTTCCTGCATTGTGCTTTCTTGCCTTCCTGTTGGATGAAGTGTTGCCACACAATATTCTTTGGCCGTCCACCCTTGAACATAGTGATTTTTGAATAGCAGAATTTCAGTTGTAATTGCAGTACACTTACTGCAGTGAATGATGACCTGCTTGCCTTTTAAATAGCCCTGGTGTCCACCACCACCCAGACACTTGTGGCTCTGGGACAGGGGGCTACAAATAAGTGTTTTATATCACTAGGTAATACCTGGGTAAATCCCGGGTAAAATAGGGGTAAAACCTGGGCGAAATACGTAAAACACAGGTTTTACCCACTGGGTTGGGTTAAATAGGTTTTACCCGGGTAAAATGCAAACACTGCAGTATATGTGTATATACTGGGGAGTGCAGGGGCACCCCACATACATGTATATACTGGGGAGTGCAGGGGCACCCCACATATGTGTATATACTGGGGAGTGCAGGGGCACCCCACATATGTGTATATACTGGGGAGTGCAGGGGCACCCCACATATGTGTATATACTGGGGGGTGCAGGGGCACCCCCTATAAGTGTATGTTGGGGAGTGCCAGAGTACCCCCTATATTGAAATGGCATCCATAAGCAACCACTAAGTTTATATCTTGGCTAAACACTTTGGCAGCTTCCTTTGTCAATTTTATCCCCAACAATCCAACACTTCAAGTATGCCTTGAACTCCCCGTGAAATCGGTCTTCAAGGATCTCGTATCTATTGATCTATTCCCCCTCCACACACAACTTGCATACAAGAACTTTATAATTTCACTACCAGAAGACTTCAAACTGCACCGCAGCGACAAAAACACACACCCAACAATGGTAAAGGATCAACAGTTCAATAAACACACTTGTGCTTGTAAGTGCAATATTGAATCTAGCTGAGAGTCAGCAAGCAGGTGCATGTTTTTGCGACCACGAAGTAATCAGTTGGTACCCTCGGAGGCTTGTTTAATATTTTTACCAGTTAAACTTTTTGACCAGTTAAACCAATTAATACAGTAAATCAGCAATCTTTCGTTGTTGATAAATTTTCGTAGCTCTAGTAACCTACGAAAATTAAAAATGGAGGAGGGAATTCAAAAGTAAAATGGGAAAGATTATGCGTTAGCCATGGCTCTTGCATACACCAGGCAGGGAGGAGAAGAGAGTTAGTTTCTACATAGAAATGCTGAAGATATCTCTGATAAGACACTTGAAGTTCAGAGAAGTGAACACAGCCCTGACCATTTCCTAGGTATGTCTCCAACATTGATGGCGTCTTTTCTCTCCGGTAGCTGTTGCGTAGCGACCTCTCAGTTGCAATGGCTTTCTTTCACAATATCTCAATGGTTTCCATAAAGCCTCTTTCAAGAATGGCCTAGCAATCTCCTCCATAGCTTTTCAGCTGCTTTTCAGCTGCTTTTCTTCAGAAGTCAGTTGCATATTGTCTCACCGTCAGTCACGCAAGTAATAAAAAAAAAATGTTTGTGGGCCATGAGTTTTGCAATTTAAAATTAATTTTTAACTTTTTAAATTTTTTGTCTTGTATCATATTTGGTTTAGCCGATATTTCAAAGTGGTGAACCCCCCCTCCCACACACACACACCATCACACACCACACACACACACAAAGAAACAAAGAAGGCTCATATCTCAGCTAAAACTTACCCTGGCAGCTTCTTAGCTGCAGAAGAGGTCCTTCACTGAGGTAGTAAACTGGTATCCCCCAAACCAATAGAAATTTGTCTTTGAGAATTGTCACCTGGCCACCTTTTTACTCTTCTTCCCCACACATAACTTGCATGAGACCAGATTTGGAAAAACCAGCTGTATTTATATATATATATATATATATATATATATATAAATAAATAAATTAATATTGGCACCTTATAATGCCTCAAGATCACGTCCTGAAAGTTTGGAACTGTTTGAATGTGTCACCTCTGAGTTAGGGTCACCTCTGAGTTAGGGTCACCTCTGAGTTAGGGTCACCTCTGAGTTAGGGTCACCTCTGAGTTAGGGTCACCTCTGAGTTAGGGTCACCTCTGAGTTAGGGTCACCTCTGAGTTAGGGTAACCTCTGAGTTAGGGTCACCTCTGAGTTAGGGTCACCTCTGAGTTAGGGTCACCTCTGAGTTAGGGTCACCTCTGAGTTAGGGTCACCTCTGAGTTAGGGTCACCTCTGAGTTAGGGTCACCTCTTAGTTAGGGTCACCTCTGAGTTAGGGTCACCTGAGTTAGGGTCACCTCTGAGTTAGGGTCACCTCTGAGTTAGGGTCACCTTGAGTTAGGGTCACCTCTGAGTTAGGGTCACCTCTGAGTTAGGGTCACCTCTGAGTTAGGGTCACCTCTGAGTTAGGGTCACCTCTGAGTTAGGGTCACCTCTGAGTTAGGGTCACCTCTGAGTTAGGGTCACCTCTGAGTTAGGGTCACCTCTGAGTTAGGGTCACCTCTGAGTTAGGGTCACCTCTGAGTTAGGGTCACCTCTGAGTTAGGGTCACCTCTGAGTTAGGGTCACCTCTGAGTTAGGGTCACCTGAGTTAGGGTCACCTCTGAGTTAGGGTCACCTCTGAGTTAGGGTCACCTCTGAGTTAGGGTCACCTCTGAGTTAGGGTCACCTCTGAGTTAGGACATCTGAAACAGTCGCCCTCCAGCAAGCACTCAAAAATTAATCATTGGAGTAATTGCATTCCAAATGCGTTGCTATGGCACGGGCGATGTTAAACTGCATACTCAGGTGAAGCTGTGTACACTAATGTTGCTCGAGTACGTGACAATCGGAGCTACTCACCATTTCATAAAGAGCACTAACTATGTCTTCTGCGCAAGTTATCTCTGTAAACCAAGACTAACTTGAATAGCAGAAAGAAACTCGGCAGCTGAAGAAAGTGCACCGAACTTGCACGCTGAAACTAACATAGACAATGCCCCATTCACGAAGGGCGAGAGCATCGACCTACATAGCTCACTGCAAAGGCTTATTTTGTCCTCGAGAACTAGCGCCTGAAAGCTTATTACTGCCACAGGTTTATATATGTAGGTTTAGCTATAAAAATAATAATCATATTTTGCCAAGCAATAAAATGTCAATATTTGTTTCGCCCTGTTGAGACCATTTTTCACAAATCCAGTCCCAAATATGCAGTGTTCCCCCCAGGATCTTTGCAAGGGATATTGCCATGACATCGGTGGAGTAGCGGACTAATCAGCCATGATGGTCTGTGTTTTTTTGTCTTGTATTCATTATTATTGTGTTTACAGGTTGCAGGAGGTGCACTGGACTAGATATAATATTGTCATGTAAAAGAGGCAGCACATAATAAGATTGACATACATATTCTACAAATTATACTGAAGCCTAATGAATTTAATTTTCTTGAAATATTTCATGGGTGAACTAACTGTTGTGTCTGTTTACAATGAAGATTCTGGAAGAAATGGTTTCATAAACATCAAAAGAGAGAAAAAAATGGAGACTCTTTAGGTGGAAAGTGAGGGCCAAGCTACCATCTCTCCTAGGCACTACACCATCGCCCCAAATCCAAGTCAGCCTACCATGATGTAGCACTCTCTCCCCATGCTTCACTTAGCTCTGTCTTGTTGGAGTCATGCGAGGCAAGTTGATCCATGCCGCTCAGTTGATGGCGACCTTCCTCGGCCTATGATGATGATATCAGCAGAGCGAATACGCCACACCTTACCCATCCTCCAACTCTAACATCCAGGGAGAGCTCAACTTCTATTGTTGATCAATGACAGCCTTCCTGTGCTTGTTTGAGCTCTGCTAGGAACACCCTCGTCAGGACTTCAACACTTTGGTAAGTCTCATTTGTGAGCAGGAGCTATTGTGGAGCAGAACTGCTGCAATTTCCCCACAAACCACACCCACAATACGTATAAATTAGATTTTATGGCACCATCAATTTGACAAAAATGAACTTTGAACCATAATAGTAACAATCAGCCAATACACGTTCAATTTCTAAGGGATATTGGGCGCATACACTAGGGAGAACACTGCTTATATATGTACACATCCTCTCTCATACACACACTTATGCACAATATCACACACATTCAGACACACTCGCACACTCTGACATACTCACACACACACTCGCACCCAACTCACATCCACACTCACACCCACACTCACACCTAGAGTTCTACATGTTACTTCTCTTATAGCACCACACAGACATGGTTGCCATGGACCCAGGCAGCCTCTTGTTACTCTCTTATAGCACCACACAGACATGGCTACCATGGACCCAGACAGCCTCTTGTTACTTCTCTTATAGCACCACACAGACAGCCATGGACCCAGGCAGCCTCTTGTTACTCTCTTATAGCACCACACAGACATGGCTGCCATGGACCCAGACAGCCTCTTGTTACTTCTCTTGTAGCACCACACAGACATGGCTGCCATGGACCCAGACAGCCTCTTGGTACTTCTCTTATAGCACCACACAGACATGGCTGCCATGGACCCAGACAGCCTCTTGGTACTTCTCTTATAGCACCACACAGACATGGCTACCATGGACCCAGGCAGCCACACGGACATGGCTGCCATAGACCCAGACAGCCTCTTGTTACTTCTCTTATAGCACCACACAGACATGGCTTCCATGGACCCAGGCAGTCTCTTGTTACTTCTCTTATAGCACCACACAGACATGGCTTCCATGGACCCAGGCAGTCTCTTGTTACTTCTCTTATAGCACCACACAGACATGGCTGCCATGGACCCAGACAGCCTCTTGTTACTTCTCTTGTAGCACCACACAGACATGGCTTCCATGGACCCAGGCAGTCTCTTGTTACTTCTCTTATAGCACCACACAGACATGGCTGCCATGGACCCAGACAGCCTCTTCTTACTTCTCTTGTAGCACCACACAGACATGGCTGTCATGGACCCAGACAGCCTCTTGTTACTTCTCTTATAGCACCACACAGACATGGCTGCCATGGACCCAGACAGCCTCTTCTTACTTCTCTTATAGCACCACACAAGCCATGGCTGCCATGGACCCAGACAGCCTCTTGTTACTTCTCTTATAGCACCACACAGACATGGCTGCCATGGACCCAGACAGCCTCTTCTTACTTCTCTTATAGCACCACACAGACATGGCTGCCATGGACCCAGACAGCCTCTTGTTACTTCCCTTGTAGCACCACACAGACATGGTTGCCATGGACCCAGGCAGTTACTTCTCTTATAGCACCACACAGACATGGCTGCCATGGACCCAGACAGCCTCTTGTTACTTCTCTTATAGCACCACACAGACATGGCTGCCATGGACCCAGGCAGCCTCTTGTTAACTTCTCTTATAGCACCACACAAGCCATGGCTGCCATGGACCCAGACAGCCTCTTGTTACTTCTCTTATAGCACCACACAGACATGGTTGCCATGGACCCAGAC
Source organism: Cladorhizidae sp. MBARI D1340-BT2 (assembly GCA_028752905.1). Lineage (NCBI taxonomy): Eukaryota > Metazoa > Porifera > Demospongiae > Poecilosclerida > Cladorhizidae > Cladorhizidae sp. MBARI D1340-BT2. The sequence goes on from JAQNBH010000007.1 coordinate 4,132,557, forward strand.
AGCCTCTTCTTACTTATCTTATAGCACCACACAGACATGGCTGCCATGGACCCAGACAGCCTCTTGTTACTTCCCTTGTAGCACCACACAGACATGGTTGCCATGGACCCAGGCAGTTACTTCTCTTATAGCACCACACAGACATGGCTGCCATGGACCCAGGCAGCCTCTTGTTACTCTCTTATAGCACCACACAGACATGGTTGCCATGGACCCAGACAGCCTCTTGTTACTTCTCTTGTAGCACCACACAGACATGGCTGCCATGGAGCCAGAGAGCCTCTTGTTACTTCTCTTATAGCACCACACAGACATGGCTGCCATGGACCCAGGCAGCCTCTTGTTACTTCTCTTATAGCACCACACAGACATGGTTGCCATGGACCCAGACAGCCTCTTGTTACTTCTCTTATAGCACCACACAGACATGGCTACCATGGACCCAGACAGCCTCTTGTTACTTCTCTTATAGCACCACACAGACATGGCTGCCATGGACCCAGACAGCCTCTTGGTACTTCTCTTATAGCACCACACAGACATGGCTACATGGACCCAGGCAGCCACACAGACATGGCTGCCATGGACCCAGACAGCCTCTTGTTACTTCTCTTGTAGCACCACACAGACATGGCTGCCATGGACCCAGACAGCCTCTTGTTACTTCTCTTATAGCACCACACAGACATGGCTGCCATGGACCCAGACAGCCTCTTGTTACTTCTCTTGTAGCACCACACAGACATGGCTGCCATGGACCCAGACAGCCTCTTGCCATATGGCATGAATAAATAGATAAAGAGGCAACACAACATTGCTGGCTGTAGCAATGATGGGCATTAATTTTAGCTATTTTTAATCACTGGATTTAGTGATGTACTGCATCTTAAGAATCAACTCTTCATGTCCTGAGCACACAGGCCAACAGGAGAAGCAAAGTCACTCCTACCTTTCCTAAAGGGTGTCGTGGTAACACGAGGTAATTCTATGTCCTCGTGTCTAAGGGGAGAAGATGCTCCACATGTGTATTAGTATACCGATGCACGCAGAACCACACACACACACACACACACACACACTCCCTCTACAGGGTGTACCCATACACCCCTTGTTCCTCTCCCACCGCGCCCTCTTCCCCTGCACTACTTTCACCGTTTTTTTTTCAGGAGTAGAATTCAAACAATGGCAACTATTCCACTGATGTAGACAAGTTGTTTTCTGCTCAAAACTTCCAGGGGTGGGGGGGGAGGAGTGCTCCCCCTTGCTGGTTACCTCCCCCCCCTTAGAAATGACTTCTTAAGATGTTTATGGGAATATTTCCCATTCCTGGTCCTCTTTATCTTCACACGTCCTGACCCCCCACTCCCCCTGATATCCACCCCCCCTGATATGAAATCCTTATTTCCACCACTCCCCCTGATATGAAATCCTTATTTCCCCCACTCCCCCTTATAGATTCCACCACTCCCCCTGATATGAAATCATGATTTCCCCCACTCCCCCCCACTCCCCCTTATAGATTCCACCACTCCCCCTGATATGAAATCCTTATTTCCCCCACTCCCCCTTACATGAAATCCTGATCCTCCCACTCCCCCTTTTATGAAATACTGATTTCCCCTACTCCCCCTTAATGAAATCCTGAGCAGCACTAGTGAGAGTTGATTAGCTTGTGCCTATTACTAAACATGTATTACTATACATGCACCTGTTCACACCAACACATTGCATAGGTGAGCACGAGCACACACACACACACCATTTTCACCTCCCCTTCCTGTTCTCACCGCACCCCTATTCCTCCGTGTTGCCTGCCCTTTCCCCTTTGACTTGTCAAAGCAGTGACTAGAACCAAAGTGCCACGCCCATGTAACACACACCACAGGTGGGTGAAGAGAGACAGCTACCTGCCCGTGGGCAGCCAAAATCTCAAGGCCACGACCAGAGCCAAGCTCCGCTACGATCCAGTGGAGCTGGACGTGGAGGACATGTGCAGAATGGCGTGCGAGGATCCCCAGGGGCTCTCCAATTACTCCGTGTCTGATGCAGTGGCCACCTATTACCTCTACATGAAGTATGTGCACCCCTTCATTTTCGCTCTCTGCACCATCATTCCCATGGAGCCCGACGAGGTTCTGCGGAAAGGTTCCGGGACTCTGTGCGAGGTGTTGCTGATGGTGCAAGCTTTCCATGGCAATATCGTCTTCCCCAATAAGCAAGAAGCGGTGGGCCTGGCTTGTTGGTGTTGTCGTCATTGTTGTTGCCATCATTGTTGTTGCCATCATTGTTGTTGCCATCATTGTTGTTGCCATCATTGTTGTTGCCATCATTGTTGTTGCCATCATTGTTGTTGCCATCATTGTTGTTGCCATCATTTTTGCCATTGTTGTTCATCATTGTTGTTGCCATCATTGTTGTTGCCATCATTGTTGTTGCCATCATTGTTGTTGCCTTGTTGCCATTGTTGTTGCCATTGTTGTTGCCATTGTTGTTGTCATTGTTGTCGTCATTGTTGTTGTTATCATTATTGTTGTTCGTCGTTGTCATTTGTTGTTGCTTGGTTACCATTGTTGTTATTGTCATTAGTTAAGGTATAAAATAACTTGGTGATTACTGGGCGTGTCCTTCACAGACTACTTCCTTATTTAGGCATTGAGCAAGCTGACATCAGATGGTCATTTACTGGACTCGGAGACGTACGTGGGAGGCCATGTAGAGGCCCTGGAGTCAGGTGTCTTCCGCAAGGACATTCCTTGCCACTTCAAGATGGTGCGTTTTCTCCCTTTGTAGGAGAGGGGGAGGGGGGGGAGGTTGGCGTGCCTGCGCTCCACTCACCTTCACAAAACATTGTGTGATCTTCGCTCTAAAGAAACATAGGAGGTGTCCTTGCTGGGGAAGGGATGACTTGAGCGGTCATCATTGCCTTATATAGTAGAGTCGTCTGACTGCTGGCCGAGTTTATAGGGAGCGGGGAGGGGGAGGAGGAGTTTCTGTTGGGGGAGGGGGGAATGAGGGGGGGGGACGGAAGTGAAGGAAGAGAGGTACCCCCTGCCACCCTTCTGGTGGAGTCTGTGCATGCATAAGTGCTGGCCGCTGAACATTTTCAAAACTGTAAATAATAATAATCACGTTTAAATTGTTAAGTTAGAAATCCAGAATATTATTTATTTAATAAAATGTTATGTTAGTGTTGGTGTTATTAATATATTTATAGTCGAGCATGACGCGGTGTAATCATGAAATCCCTTTCTGCCTCGGGGGCACGTGTGTGCATCACACGGAGCAATAAACACCTCCCTCCATATACGTGAGCATGAACTGGAACTTCGTGATTCTGCGCATGTGTTTGATTGAACTGCTGAGAGGTGGTTCAGTGTAAGGCTGCAACCAGGGCAACCAGGTAAGGATGACAATGCGAGCAAGAAATTAGAGAGATAGAGCAGATGCAGAACCTGAGGAAGGAAGAGAGCAACTCTAGGGCAGGGACCACATGAGAGGAACAGAGGAGAGCAACTCTAGGGCAGGGACCACATGAGAGGAACAGAGGAGAGCAACTCTAGGGCAGGGACCACATGAGAGGAACAGAGGAGAGCAACTCTAGGGCAAGCACAGCATGAGAGGAACAGAGGAGAGCAACTCTAGGGCAAGAACAACATGAGAAGAACAGCAGCTCTAGCGCAACATGAGAGGAACAGAGGAGAGCAACTCTAGGGCAAGCACAGCATGAGAGGAACAGAGGAGAGCAACTCTAGGGCAAGGACAACATGAGAGGAACAGAGGAGAGCAACTCTAGGGCAAGGACAACATGAGAGGAACAGAGGAGAGCAACTCTAGGGCAAGGACAACATGAGAGGAACAGAGCAGCTCTAGGGCAACATGAGAGGAACAGAGGAGAGCAACTCCTAGGGCAAGGGCAACATGAGAGGAACAGAGGAGAGCAACTCTAGGGCAAGGCCAACATGAGAGGAACAGAGGAGAGCAACTCTAGGGCAAGGACAACATGAGAGGAACAGAGGAGAGCAACTCTAGGGCAAGGACAACATGAGAGGAACAGAGCAGCTCTAGGGCAACATGAGAGGAACAGAGGAGAGCAACTCCTAGGGCAAGGGCAACATGCGAGGAACAGAGGAGAGCAACTCTAGGGCAAGGACAACATGAGAGGAACAGAGGAGAGCAACTCTAGGGCAAGGGCAACATGAGAGGAACAGAGGAGAGCAACTCTAGGGCAAGGGCAACATGAGAGGAACAGGAGAGCAGCTCTAGGGCAAGGACCACATGAGAGGAACAGAGGAGAGCAACTCTAGGGCAAGGCCAACATGAGAGGAACAGAGGAGAGCAACTCTAGGGCAAGGACCACACGAGAGGAACAGAGGAGAGCAACTCTAGGGCAAGGACCACATGAAGGAACAGAGGAGAGCAACTCTAGGGCAACATGAGAGGAACAGAGGAGAGCAACTCTAGGGCAAGGGCAACATGAGAGGAACAGAGGAGAGCAACTCTAGGGCAAGGGCAACATGAGAGGAACAGGAGAGCAGCTCTAGGGCAAGGACCACATGAGAGGAACAGAGGAGAGCAACTCTAGGGCAAGGCCAACATGAGAGGAACAGAGGAGAGCAACTCTAGGGCAAGGACCACACGAGAGGAACAGAGGAGAGCAACTCTAGGGCAAGGACCACATGAAGGAACAGAGGAGAGCAACTCTAGGGCAACATGAGAGGAACAGAGGAGAGCAACTCTAGGGCAAGGGCAACATGAGAGGAACAGAGGAGAGCAACTCTAGGGCAAGGACAACATGAGAGGAACAGGAGAGCAACTCTAGGGCAAGGGCAACATGAGAGGAACAGAGGAGAGCAACTCTAGGGCAAGGGCAACATGAGAGGAACAGGAGAGCAGCTCTAGGGCAAGGACCACATGAGAGGAACAGAGGAGAGCAACTCTAGGGCAAGGCCAACATGAGAGAGAGGAACAGAGGAGAGCAACTCTAGGGCAAGGACCACACGAGAGGAACAGAGGAGAGCAACTCTAGGGCAAGGACCACATGAAGGAACAGAGGAGAGCAACTCTAGGGCAACATGAGAGGAACAGAGGAGAGCAACTCTAGGGCAAGGCCAACATGAGAGGAACAGAGGAGAGCAACTCTAGGGCAAGGACCACACGAGAGGAACAGAGGAGAGCAACTCTAGGGCAAGGACCACATGAAGGAACAGAGGAGAGCAACTCTAGGGCAACATGAGAGGAACAGAGGAGAGCAACTCTAGGGCAAGGGCAACATGAGAGGAACAGAGGAGAGCAACTCTAGGGCAAGGACAACATGAGAGGAACAGAGGAGAGCAACTCTAGGGCAAGGGCAACATGAGAGGAACAGAGGAGAGCAACTCTAGGGCAAGGGCAACATGAGAGGAACAGGAGAGCAGCTCTAGGGCAAGGACCACATGAGAGGAACAGAGGAGAGCAACTCTAGGGCAAGGCCAACATGAGAGAGAGGAACAGAGGAGAGCAACTCTAGGGCAAGGACCACACGAGAGGAACAGAGGAGAGCAACTCTAGGGCAAGGACCACATGAAGGAACAGAGGAGAGCAACTCTAGGGCAACATGAGAGGAACAGAGGAGAGCAACTCTAGGGCAAGGGCAACATGAGAGGAACAGAGGAGAGCAACTCTAGGGCAACATGAGAGTGCTGCTACCAACTCTCACAGAATTTAACTCTTTTCTAATTTGATATGGACTTTGACCCCCACCAACACATTGTGACACCCTTTAGCTTGACACTCAATGTTTGCCATATCCAGTTGGTCGAGTGAGGCTGTGGGCGGAGCCAGGCACTTAAGCCTGGAGGCTACTTACAGAACCGACTTTTCTTCGTCAGACAAAAAATTACAAAAATCTTCCATTTTCTCGTCAATGAGATGAGCATGGTTACGAAAAGAAGACGTCAAAGAAGAATTCTAGATTTGTAGTAGATAGCACCTCAGATTTTCTCTATATCCAAGAAAATCTTTCAGGCATGTGTCAACTCAGAATATCGAGCAACTTGTGCCAGTCTTTCTCTTGGTCCTGTGTTGCTGTTGATCCTGTGTTGTTGCAACAATTCCTAGACCTGCAGCTGCTACGAGGGGTAAATAGGCTATGAATATTCATGAAGTAGAGGAACACCAGATAGTCCTTCAACCCCCTATATATTTATGCCGGGTTTCTGACGTACATGGGTGTGTCCTGTGTGCGTCAGGTTCACACGGATGGGCATATGAGGAAATCATCTCTCGCATTCAACTCACTTGCGAGTGACACTTGACTTGCCAAATGCACTAAACATCTTTTGTTTCCCCCCCCCCCCCCAACATTTTCCTCCTCTCTCTCCACGTGTTAATTTCTTTTCATTCCCCCTCCCTCCCCTGCCTCGCCCACACATGCAATTAGGACCTGGATATGTGTCAGCATCTGGCGGACAACGTGCGGAGAACTATGGTCCATGCGCTGGAGAAGGAGGAGAAGATTCCTCTGGCGGAGGTCACCAACTTGGACGAGGTCATTTCAGAGATAGAGGAGAAACTGATTGCACTCAAGGTGAGCCTGTATATTCACTACACCAGCTTTGCTAAGCTTTGAGCACTGCTTGTGCCCTGCATGGACCAACTACTTTCACTGTTATTATTATTATTATTGTTGTTGTTAATAATATTATTGTTGTTTTTGTTGTTGTTATTATTATTATTATTATTATTATTATTATTATTATTATTATTATTATTATTATTATTATTATTATTATTATTATTATTATTATTATTATTACTATTACTACTACTACTACTACTACTACTACTACTACTACTACTATTGTTATAGTTGTTATAGATGCAATGGCTTTAAATGTGCTCCCTCAATGTTTAGGCTTGAGCTGAAGCGTTGAGTGGAGCATATTTTATTGAGAAAGTGATTGTGTCAACTGAGAGTTCTTCAAGAGATTATTAATATTCTTCTTCTTTAAAATAACCTTCTCGATAATCAACTTGAAATTGTATTCTCTCGACGTTTCGACTAGATGCTCTAGCTTTCATTAGAATCATTCCTGATGAAGGCTAGAACATCGAGAGAATACAATTTGAAGGTTGATTATTGAGAAGGTTATTGTAATGTTATTATGTCCACTGAGAGTTCATTGAGTGATTATTATTAGGGGGAAGGTGTTCTGAAATAGTTGGACCCATTCTCCTGTGGTAAGTTAGACTCCTCCTACTTCATTGTGATTCTGTAGCTCACGCCCCTTCGTCATGAGTGTCCAATGATCTACCACCTGGACGTGAGTGCCATGTACCCTAACATCATCCTCACCAATCGGCTGCAGCCGTCGGCCATTGTTGACGAGGCCATGTGTGCAGCATGTGACTTCAACCGCCCTGGGGCTGCGTGTCAGCGGGAGATGGAGTGGAAGTGGAGAGGGGATTTTAGTGAGTGCTATACGTATCACATGACACTAATGTCACATGACATGTGTCACATATGACATGCATGTGATATGGCACACGTCACGTGACTCATTATGCATGCCTAGCACAAAGAATGTGCATGCTGTTGCAACCTTACCTAGGACATCCTGGGGCACTTGGGACTCTCCCGGGATGTCCCAAGGCCTATCCCTTGCCATATTCCTGGAATACCCTTGGAATTGGCCATAGAAATAGAAGTCTCTAATCATGGTCCTAATGCTGGTCTGGGCCCTAGCCCCTAGAAAACCTAGAACTTCCCCAGGATCTTAGCCCTTGCCCTGTCCTTGGCCGCAGCCCTAGAAACCCTCTGATCATAGCCCTAGCCCTAGAAACCCTCTGATCATAGCCCTAGCCCTAGAAACCCCTTGATCGTAGACCTATTCCTAGAACTCACCTAGTCCTAGCCGTAGAAACCTCCTGATCATGGCCCTAGCTGGGATGCATGAGGTCTAGGCAGTCACCCTCACTAGGGCTAGCCCTGGCTATCTCAAGTATCCTAGGAATCCAGGCATGTTCTGGGATGCATGAGGTCTAGGCAGTCACCCTCACTAGGGCTAGCCCGGGCTATCTCAAGTATCCTAGGAATCCAGGCGTGTCCTTAGGGAAGCTTGTGGACTTGTTTTAGCACTCATGTCATCAAACCTGTCGCAGCTGCACCATCACAGCCACACACACACACACATGCAGACACACAAACACACACACATATATACACACCATAGACACACACACACACATGTGCACGCACACATACACACACTATACACACACACACACACACAGAGATACACACTCACACACACCATAAACGATGCCACATACACACACACCATACCACACACACAAACAAACACACATGCACACACACCACAGACACACTCACACCACAGATACACATACACTCACACCACCCACCATACACACACACACACACACTATAACTGCACACAGACATAGAATATTATATCACCTTACCCTCCTACCCAATTCCAGTGCCGGCCAGTCGTAACGAGTATCAGAGTATTCGGCTCCAGCTAGAGAGTGAGACGTTTCCCTCCACTCGATTTGAGGAGAAGCCGCGAAGCTTCCACTCCTTGTCTCCTCTGGATCAGTCACTGCTGGAGAAGAAGAGGCTGCAAGGTGAGGGGAGGATTGCATTAGGAGATGGAGGAGATGGTTTGGGGGGGCTGGAGTGTAGCAGCCATTCTAGCATGAATATCAGTCATCCATGAACTCTCTCCTTCACACTTCTTAATGACATCCTTCTTTCTTATTTATTTCCTCTCCCTCCTCCTCCATCTCTTCATCTCTTCCTCCTAATCTCCTAATCTCCTCTCCTCATCTCCTCCCTCCTCTCCTCATCTTCTCCCTCCTCTCCTCATCTTCTCCCTCCTCTCCTCATCTTCTCTCTCCTCCCTCCCTCCTCTCCTCATCTTCTCTCTCCTCCCTCCCTCCTCTCCTCATCTTCTCTCTCCTCCCTCCCTTCTCCTCCCTCCTAATTTCCTCCCTCCTCTCCTCATCTCCTCTTCCTCTCTTTCATCTCCCTCCTCCCTCTCATCTTATTACCCCTCCTCCTTCCCTCCTCATCTCCTGCCGTCCTCCTCTCCCACCTCAGAGTACTGTCGTAAAGCGTACAAGAAGATCCACATCACCAGACAGGAGTCTAGACACAGCACGGTCTGCCAGCGAGAAAACTCCTTCTATGTAGACACTGTGCGTGCCTTCAGGGACAGACGCTACCAGTTCAAAGGTCTTCTCAAGCTCTGGAAGAAGAAGTTAGATGCGGCCAAGCAGTTGGGAGATCCGGCGGAGATCAAGAGCTGCAAGAACAAGGAAGTGCTCTACGACTCTCTGCAACTGGCACACAAGTGCATCCTCAACTCCTTCTACGGTTACGTCATGAGGAAAGGGTAGGTGATGACGATGCAATGGTGATGTAATAGTGATGTGATGTGGTGATGATGATGTGGTGATGATGATGTGGTGATGATGATGAGGTGCTGATGATGTGGTGATGATGATGATGATGTGGTGATGACGATGTGGTGCTGATGATGTGGTGATGATGATGTGGTGATGATGATGTGGTGATGATGAGGTGATGATGATGATGATGATGATGTGGTGATGATGATGATGATGTGGTGCTGACGATGTGGTTATGATGATGTGGTGGTGATGATGATGCGGTGATGATGATGTGGTGATGATGTGGTGATGATGATGTGATGATGATTATGATGTAGTGATGATGTGGTGATGATGATGTTGTGGTGATGATGGTGTGGTGATGATGTGAAGATGATAATGGTGCCCATATAGGGTCAGAGAGAGCTCCACATATCATGTGTTCTCCATGTTGTATCTAGTGGTCTGCACATTACATGATTATTATTACTTGCAGTGTTTTAAGGGGTCTCTTAGAATAATAATGGGTAATGGGTATGGGAGTGGGCTATGTAATACTTTTAGGAGAATGGAGAACGCGAAGAACACTGGACAAAGCTCACCTCCAACTGAAGCTCACTTTGGAAGCTTCTTCCTAAACGGTGGTATTGAACCCTTCTCTAAGGTGGTAAGCCAGGAGGCTCCAAAGACACTCCAGTGTGACTTCAACCCTTCTCTAAGGTAGTAAACCAGAGGCTCCAAAGACACTCCAGTGTGACTTGAACCCTTCTCTGAGCTGGTACCAGGAGGATCCAAACAAACAAACAAACAGACTATTGAGAGCCTTTAAGATACATCCTCAAGAACTTTGTTGTCCATCGTAATTCTCCTCCCCATAACCTGAACACCATTTAAGTCCATTGCTTACTGTCTTAGTACCAAAAGACTCCAAATCTTCCAAGGACTTAAATAAATAAATAATAATAATAACAAAATCAAGGGGAAAGGGGGGAGGGTGGGGGAGAAGGAATTGGAACATGAAAACTGGTAAAGGATTGTCAATATGTTAAACCTCACATGTGCGCTATTTTGCTAGCTGAGCTGATTCAGCAGCTAGGGAACATTTTCACTGCGGAGAAGTGGAACAGCCGGCAAGGCTTACTCTTGTGACAGTTAGCACAGTCAGGTTAGAGCTTACTCTTGTGGCAGTAGTTAGCAGCACAGTCAGGTTAGGGCTTACCCTTGTGGCAGTAGTTAGCAGCACAGTCAGGTTAGGGATTACTCTTGTGGCAGTAGTTAGCAGCACAGTCAGGTTAGGGCTTACTCTTGTGGCAGTAGTTAGCAGCACAGACAGTCCTTCAACAAAACCAGGTACCACTTGTGATCCGGGTGTGTGTTGTGTGTGTATATTCTAGTAGTAACCTGTGAAAAGTAACACTTGCTACCATTGGCTAGTTATCCTGAGCAAAGCTCTTGAGGGAGGCTATCTGAGTGTGATATTTATATATAGAGAGGAAACAAACCAAATGATATGGAAACGAGGGAGGGTAGCACGTGTGGATGGAGTTACGAATAAAGAAAGGAAGACAAGAGTGTTTCATGAGTAGGCCACAAACATTTAGAAGACTTTCAAGTTACAACCCCTGGAAGCTGGGAGGGGTGCTGCAAGCACAGGTACAAGCAGGGAGGAGTGCCGCTAACACAGGCACAAGCAGGGAGGAGTGCTGCAAACACGGGCACAAGCAGGGAGGAGTGCTGCAAACACAGGCACAAGCAGGGAGGAGTGCCGCTAACACAGGCACAAGGAGGGAGGAGTGCTGCAAACACAGGCACAAGGGTGCTGCAAACACAGGCACAAGCAGGGAGGAGTGCCGCTAACACAGGCACAAGCAGGGAGGAGTGCCGCTAACACAGGCACAAGCAGGGAGGAGTGCTGCAAACACAGGCACAAGCAGGGAGGAGTGCTGCAAGCACAGGCACAAGCAGGGATGAGTGCTGCAAATACGGGCACAAGCAGGGAGGAGTGCTATAAACAGGCACAAGCAGGGATGAGTGCCGCAAACACAGGCACAAGCAGGGAGGAGTGCCGCTAACACAGGCACAAGCAGGGAGGAGTGCTGCAAACACAGGCACAAGCAGGGAGGAGTGCTGCAAACACAAGCACAAGAGTGCTGCAAGCACAGGTACAAGCAGGGAGGAGTGCCGCTAACACAGGCACAAGCAGGGAGGAGTGCTGCAAACACGGGCACAAGCAGGGAGGAGTGCTGCAAACACAGGCACAAGCAGGGAGGAGTGCCGCTAACACAGGCACAAGGAGGGAGGAGTGCTGCAAACACAGGCACAAGGGTGCTGCAAACACAGGCACAAGCAGGGAGGAGTGCCGCTAACACAGGCACAAGCAGGGAGGAGTGCCGCTAACACAGGCACAAGCAGGGAGGAGTGCTGCAAACACAGGCACAAGCAGGGAGGAGTGCTGCAAGCACAGGCACAAGCAGGGATGAGTGCTGCAAATACGGGCACAAGCAGGGAGGAGTGCTATAAACAGGCACAAGCAGGGATGAGTGCCGCAAACACAGGCACAAGCAGGGAGGAGTGCCGCTAACACAGGCACAAGCAGGGAGGAGTGCTGCAAACACAGGCACAAGCAGGGAGGAGTGCTGCAAACACAAGCACAAGAGTGCTGCAAACACAGGCACAAGCAGGGAGGAGTGCTGCAAACACAGGCACAAGCAGGGAGGAGTGCTGCAAACACAGGCACAAGCAGGGAGGAGTGCTGCAAACACAGGCACAAGCAGGAGGAGTGCTGCTAACACAAGCAGGGAGGAGTGCTGCAAACACGGGCACAAGCAGGGAGGAGTGCCGCTAACACAGGCACAAGCAGGGAGGAGTGCCGCTAACACAGGCACAAGCAGGGAGGAGTGCTGCAAACACAGGCACAAGCAGGGAGGAGTGCTGCAAGCACAGGCACAAGCAGGGATGAGTGCTGCAAATACGGGCACAAGCAGGGAGGAGTGCTATAAACAGGCACAAGCAGGGATGAGTGCCGCAAACACAGGCACAAGCAGGGAGGAGTGCCGCTAACACAGGCACAAGCAGGGAGGAGTGCTGCAAACACAGGCACAAGCAGGGAGGAGTGCTGCAAACACAAGCACAAGAGTGCTGCAAACACAGGCACAAGCAGGGAGGAGTGCTGCAAACACAGGCACAAGCAGGGAGGAGTGCTGCAAACACAGGCACAAGCAGGGAGGAGTGCTGCAAACACAGGCACAAGCAGGAGGAGTGCTGCTAACACAAGCAGGGAGGAGTGCTGCAAACACGGGCACAAGCAGGGAGGAGTGCCGCTAACACGGGCACAAGCAGGGAGGAGTGCTGCAAACACGGGCACAAGCAGGGAGGAGTGCTGCAAACACAGGCACAAGCAGGGAGGAGTGCTGCAAACACAGGCACAAGCAGGGAGGAGTGCTGCAAACACGGGCACAAGCAGGGAGGAGTGCTGCAAACACAGGCACAAGCAGGGAGGAGTGCTGCTAACACAGGCACAAGAGTGCTGCAAACACGGGCACAAGGAGGATGGAGTGCCGCTAACACAGCCACAAGCAGGGAGGAGTGCTGCAAACACAGGCACAAGCAGGGAGGAGTGCTATAAATACAGGCACAAGCAGGGAGGAGTGCTATAAACAGGCACAAGCAGGGAGGAGTGCTGCAAACACAGGCACAAGCAGGGAGGAGTGCCGCTAACACAGGCACAAGCAGGGAGGAGTGCTGCAAACACAGGCACAAGCAGGGAGGAGTGCTGCAAACACAGGCACAAGCAGGGAGGAGTGCTGCAAACACAGGCACAAGCAGGGAGGAGTGCTATAAACAGGCACAAGCAGGGATGAGTGCTGCAAATACGGGCACAAGCAGGGAGGAGTGCTATAAACAGGCACAGGCAGGGATGAGTGCCGCAAACACAGGCACAAGCAGGGAGGAGTGCCGCTAACACAGGCACAAGCAGGGAGGAGTGCTGCAAACACAGGCACAAGGGTGCTGCAAACACAGGCACAAGGAGGGAGGAGTGCTGCAAACACAGGCACAAGCAGGGAGGAGTGCTGCAAACACAGGCACAAGCAGGGAGGAGTGCTGCAAACACAGGCACAAGCAGGGAGGAGTGCTATAAACACAGGCACAAGCAGGGAGGAGTGCTGCAAACACAGGCACAAGGGTTCTGCAAACACAGGCACAAGGAGGGAGGAGTGCCGCTAACACAGGCACAAGCAGGGAGGAGTGCCGCTAACACAGGCACAAGCAGGGAGGAGTGCCGCTAACACAGGCACAAGCAGGGAGGAGTGCTGCAAACACAGGCACAAGCAGGGAGGAGTGCTGCTAACACAGGCACAAGCAGGGAGGAGTGCTGCAAACACAGGCACAAGCAGGGAGGAGTGCTGCAAACACAGGCACAAGCAGGGAGGAGTGCTGCAAACAGAGGCACAAGCAGGGAGGAGTGCTGCAAACACAGGCACAAGCAGGAGGAGTGCTGCTAACACAGGCACAAGCAGGGAGGAGTGCTGAAAACACAGGAACAAGTTGCAACCCATACTCCCTAACAAACCTCCTGCATGAAGCATTGCGAGTGTCTTTAACTATTCTCTCTCTTCTCTTTGGCTATATCTTTGGCCATCTCAAGAGCAGTTTTGAGTAGAAGTATGCCTGTGTGTGTGTGTGTGTGTGTGTGTGTGTGTGAGGTAGTTCATTCATCTTGTTATAGCTCTACCTCTTCCCCTAGCCTCAGCCCTAGCCCTTCCCCCTAGCCCTTGCCCAACCTCAGCCCTAGCCCTTCCGCACCCTACTTCCATCCACAGTCACAGTCCTAGACTTGTCCAGTTCAAATGTGAACGTGCATACATACTTTGTGATAAAGCACAACTGAAATATTCCATGGAAGAATCTTCAGCTAAGAGAAACATCACTACAAAGATGAGCAATAGGAACATAACAACCAAATGTTCTTAAACTAAATGGAAGTAGAGAGTTTTCATCCCACTTCCTCTGTGACGCAGGGCTCGATGGTACTCCATGGAGATGGCAGGCATTGTGTGCTCCACTGGTGCCAACATCATCACCAGGGCCAGGCAGATTGTGGAGCTTATTGGGTAAGGGATATATAGTTTTATGCATATCACATTGGGTAAGGGATATCAAGTTTGAGCACATCACATTACGTAAGGGATCTTAGTTATATGCACACAATATACTATGCACACAATATACCAACACTGTTATGTTAATCATATTGGGTAAGGGATATCTAGTCTCATAATGCCTGTTAGGTAAAGGATATTTGGTGTGCAAGCTCATCATCATATTGGGTAAGGGATATCTAGTGTTGCTCGTTGTTGCTCGTAATGCATGAGCAGGTATATTGGGTAAGGGAAATCTAGTGTATATGCTCATAATTACCTATACATGAACATGTTATCACACTGGGTAAGGGATATCTAGTGTTGCTCGTTGTTGCTCGTAATGCATGAGCAGGTATATTGGGTAAGGGAAATCTAGTGTATATGCTCGTAATGCATGAGCAGGTATATTGGGTAAGGGACGGTATATTGGGAGGGACGGTATATTGGGAGGGACGGTATATTGGGAGGGACGGTATATTGGGAGGGACGGTATATTGGGAGGGACGGTATATTGGGAGGGACGGTATATTGGGAGGGACGGTATATTGGGTAAGGGATATCAAGTTTATATGCTCATAAACATGAACCAGGTTATCATCACATTGGGTAAGGGATATCAAGTGTACAAAAATTGATAGGCAAGCAGATGAAAATGTTATCACCATCAAGGGGGGTGTTTTGTGGATGATATATTTACTTGAATAAAAGTTGCCACTTCTAATTATGCGGCCAAACTAGCATAGGCAATTACACAGACACAAGTGCTGCGGGATAGTGCTTGCACAGGGGAAAGAGTTACTTTTTATAATTGCTCAAGCATTATACCACAGCACTTGTGGCTGCATACTACCTCACTGTGTATAAACACCATAGACGTATACAGCTAGAGCTAGCTGCCGAGTTCCTGGTCGCTTTATTGTCAACGAGGAGTTTGTTCAGCTCTTCTTCATCCTCCTCTGGGGAGAAGAATGGATCTTCTCCATCACTGCCTGTCTCCTGATGAGTAGCTTCAGTGATGGCTGGAACAGCTACAATTGCCACTCTATCATCCTTAAGGCAGCAAATCTCTCCATCTACAGACCATTCCACCTTCGCAGATATTTCGCAAGCACGAATGATTTCTGTATCAACTTGGCAGCTTTTATAGTACATAATTGACAGATTGGCCGACTGCATGATGTGTGCAGGTTATCTTCACATTGGGTAAGGGATTTCAAGAGGATATGCACACTGTCACATTGGGTAAGGGATATCAAGTGGATATGCACACTGTCACATTGGGTAAAGGATATTAAGTAGATATGCAGTAGATATGCACACTCACATTGAGGAAGAGATATCTACTATATATGATTATCACAGCATTGGGTAAGGGACATTTAGTACACTTGCACATTATGTAGAACTAGTATGTTACACATTCACACACCAATATTCATAGAGGGCCTGCACAAATGAACTCAGTGGACAAACATGAAGGCCAGAGCATCTAGTCAAAACGTCGAGAGATAAATGTCAAGTTAATTACATTATTGAGAAGGTCATTGCATTATAATCACCTTCTCAATAATCAACTTCAAATTATATTCCACTCGACGTTTCGGCTAGATGCTCTAGCCTTCATCATTCATCTTCCTGATGAATGCTAGAGCATCTAGTCGAAACGTCGAGTGAATATAATTTGAAGTTGATTATTGAGAAGGTAATTTTAATGTTATGTCAACTGAGAGTTCATTGAGAGGTCATTGAAATCACAAATGCAGTTGTATATCTAAAAGGCCAGACAGATTGCTGTTGGGATCACTGTGGTGTATTGCAGCAGCATTAATACTACTACTACTACTACTATTACTACTACTATTACTACTACTACTACTACTACTACTACTACTGCTAAATGTAATAAATTTTGAAAAATATTTAAAAAAATTAAATGCAGTTGTGCTTTGTACCCTTCTCTGGCCTCTACTGTGATGCAGAGTTACTCTAGGTGATGTGGTGTAACATCATTGTGATCAAAGTGCAAGAGAAGGAAGTATTCCCATTACTAACCAGAGGTAAAAAATGGCCACAAATCCTCCAAGACCAAGCTCACGTATCAACTAGATTCACATTCGAAGTTTCTTAGCTAAACTGGCAGACAAGCAAGAAACACAGCTGGAGAGAACCTTAACATTCATCTTCAAGGATGTGTGGTCTTGGTTTTCTCCCATGCTAATATATAGAATAGGTCTGGTTAGTAATTGTGTCCAGACATGTCCAGACATGATCAAGCTAGCTCACACGCAGCTTCATAATCAGAATTGGGTAGTGATCATCAGAGCGTGTGCTCTTAAGATATGTTCTCGAGCCACGCTAGGCTATGCTGCTGAATCTCAACTGAGCTGTCTCCTGGTTTACTGACGAATAATCTTCAAACGACAAGTTGAGCAAAAACATGGCAACTCTTCTACAACAGTACATGCCTGTGTGCTTGAGCTGTAAACCTGGCGTAGAGCGACAGCTGCTGTGTTTGGTGAGTTCTGGGGTTCTCCTGTGCAACTCTTGCCAAGTCCTCCAAGAAGACTGCAGCTGATCCCTGGCTGACTCAAGGAATGGTACCTGCTGACTTATGGCTGTCTCTAATAGCAAAGCAATAACAAGGAATGGTACCTGCTGACTTATGGCTGTCTCTAATAGCAAAGCAATAACAAGGAATGGTACCTGCTGACTTATGGCTGTCTCTAATAGCAAAGCAATAACAAGGAATGGTACCTGCTGACTTATGGCTGACTCTAATAGCAAAGCAATAACAAGGAATGGTACCTGCTGACTTATGGCTGTCTCTAATAGCAAAGCAATAACAAGGAATGGTACCTGCTGACTTACAAGGTACAGCAATTAATAATATGTTAGATCAAGTGTTTAAAGGAATGGTTCATCTCTGCCCCTGCTCGTTGGTTTCCTGTTTGCCACAATATCGAACTGTACAACGACAACAAGAAAAACAAACAAACAAACGCACACAAAGCTTGGCAAGAAAAAGAATTTTATTGTATAAGACATGGATTGACTGAAAGTCCTTTGTACACCACAAAGACGACCCTTTACCATTTAAAACCATTGCACCACTATTATGCTGCTTTTTAAGATCAATCAAGTGTAATTATGTGTATTTAAGTGTAATTATATGTAATTTGGTAAAGCAGTGCTGGGGAGAAATTACAATCAAAATCAGTTTGTCTGAATACAATCAATTTTGTTCTGCCATTCTCAAACTGATCTGCCACCAACAAAAATTAAAATTTACAACTTCCAAATCACTGAGTAACGAGTGCAAATGCAATAATGAACAATGGAAGTAACAGAGTGGGTCAGTCCTCCTGTATCCAGTCATCCAGTGACGGCTTCTCCTCTTCCCTTTCATTACTGTCTGCGTCAGAGGTTGGGGCATCTGATGCTTCAACACATTCGTGATGGTGTGCATGTAGAGTGTTCGTTAGTGTTGCTCGGACAATTCGACAGAGCAAAATTGATTTTTGTTCAGACAAAATACACGAGATGTTCGCAAAATGTCTGATGTCCAGCCGCAATTTCCCCCACTAACTGATTTGTGATCATGTGCAGTTTTGGTGCCTTTCCAATGTGGTCGCTCTATGAAATGTGGTTGTTCTATGAAATATGGTTGCTCTATGAAATGTGGTTGCTCTATGAAATGTGGTTGCTCTATGAAATGTGGTTGCTCTATGAAATGTGGTTGCTCTATGAAATGTGGTTGCTCTATGAAATGTGGTTGCTCTATGAAATGTGGTTGCTCTATGAAATGCTCTATGAAATGTGGTTGCTCTATGAAATGTGGTTGCTCTATGAAATGTGGTTGCTCTATGAAATGTGGTTGCTCTATAAATGTGGTTGCTCTATGAAATACATGGTTGCTCTATGAAATATTGTCGTTTTATGGATGCTCTATGAATTATGGTTGCTCTATGAATTTTTGTTTTGTTCTTATAATATAATCACCTGTGAACTTGCCTGGTCAAGGGGGGGGGAGGAATGTTCCTTCATTCCCTGTTCCCTCCCCTCTCCTATGTGGGACCTTGAGATTGTATTGTTGCCAAAGCAACTTGGTTTATTGAGAGCCAACGAGTTCTCGTAAGGAACATGCTTAGTAGCATGTACAGGCTGCTCCATAACCCTGCCTACTAGCTTGCTAACCTGCCACACCCATAACCCTGCCTACTAGCTTGCTACCTGCCACGCCCATAACCCTGCCTACTAGCTTGTAACATGCCACACCCATAACCCTGCCTACTAGCTTGCTAACCGGCCACACCCACAACCCTGCCTACTAGCTTGCTAACCTGCCACACCCATAGCCCTGCCTACTAGCTTGCTAACCTGCCACTCCCATAACCCTGCCTACTAGCTTGCTAACCGGCCACACCCATAACCCTGCCTACTAGCTTGCTAACCGGCCACACCCATAACCCTGCCTACTAGCTTGCTAACCTGCCACACCCATGACCCTGCCCACTAGCTTGCTAATAGGCCACACCCATAACCAGGCATACTAGCTTGCTAACCTGCCACACCCATAACCCTGCCTACTATCTTGCTAACCAGCCACACCCATAACCCTGCCTACTAGCTTGCTAATATGCCACACCCATAACCCTACCTACTAGCTTGCTAACCAGCCACACCCATAACTCTGCCTACTAGCTTGCTAATAGGCCACACCCATAACCTTGCTTTACTAGCTTGCTAATAGGCCACACCCATAACCCTGCTTACTAGCTTGCTAACCTGCCACACCCATAACCCTGCCTACTAGCTTGCTAACCGGCCACACCCATAACCCTGCCTACTAGCTTGCTAACCAGCCACACCCATAACCCTGCCTACTAGCTTACAACCTCCATGTCATGGGAATGAATCAAGGCTCACCCACGGATGACCCCAACATTTATTTCCCCCTTCTCCCCATCGCAGTCGCCCCCTAGAGCTCGACACGGACGGCATCTGGTGCATCTTGCCGGCCAGTTTCCCCGAGAACTTTGAGTTGTGCACCACCAACGCCAAGAAGCCGCGGGTGACGATCTCGTACCCTGGGGCTATGCTCAACATCATGGTTCAGGACTACTTTACCAACGAACAGTATCAGGAACTGGTTGATCCGGATGAGCTCATTTACAAGCAGCGCAGTGAGAACTCCATTTTCTTCGAGGTGGACGGCCCTTATCGCGCCATGATTCTCCCTGCCTCCAAGGACGAGGGGAAGAAGTTGAAGAAGAGGTTGGTAAAGGGTCGACAATGTTTACATCTTGTCCCAATCTGTTCTTCCTTGCCCATACATGTATACTACAATTAATGGAATGATTGGAATGATTAGAAGGTGCTAATCTTTGCGAGTTTTCACGGTTAGAATCCAATCCTGTAACGAAGAAGGGTGTGATACGCCACACCATCCACGAATATTTTCGCCTGTGAATTCTTCGTTGTGTAATCACTAAATTGAGAATATTTAACCACTCGAAAACACTCCTATATATGTCATGTACATTTCTCGAGGAGCTCAAGTTGCGAGGATTGTCTGATTGTTTCGCGGAATAATTTCTGAGGTTAATGCACCCCCTTACCATTAATGATCCCCCTTACCATTAATGATCCCCTTACCAGACCATATTATTGTACCAAATAATTGGAGGGAGCAATTTTCGTGTCGAGGATCAAGTCCACGAAGACCTCGGAACTTTAGTTCCTCTAGGGGAAAAGCACTAGTTTATATGTATACATATTATACTGGAACGAGAGAATCGTAATATGCTCTCTCTGTTGGTATGGGAGTGTGGAGGTACCTTAACCCAGCGGCAGAGAACTAGCTGTTGGTATGGGAGTGTGGAGGTACCTATAACCCAGCGGCAGAGAACTAGCTGTTGGTATGGGAGTGTGGAGGTACCTATAACCCAGCGGCCCAGAAACTAGCTGTTGGTATGGGAGTGTGGGTGTGGAGGCCGTCATTTCCTCTGGGGGTTTCCATCAGCCTCGTTAGCAAGCTGCTTGCTTTCTGTGAGCTCTTACGCAGCCGGTGTAGTTCGTTGGTAATGTCGCAGAGTTGCATAACTTGTGAGTTGGCAGCGTGAAAGAGGCATGGCAGCTATAGCCTAGCCCTAAACAAAATGGCCTACGACGCCAACTGCCGTACTGTTTCTGGCAATGATGACTAGCAATATTTATCCGACGTCTGAGACCAAGCCCGAGGCCAACATTGACTTCAGGGGAGGAGGAGGGGGGGAGGGGGTCTAGTTACCCCTGGTCCCAATTCTCGCGCCTTGATGCTGCCCAAGAACAAACTGGCGTTATATGTTATCACCTGCCATTTAATTTAACAAGTTCCCCGAGGAGGGGGGGAGGGGGTCTAGTTCCCCTGGTATATATACATCATTGTTGTTTTTGCAATTGAAGCCAAGGGGGAAGATGGCGACGACAATGGCATGGTAGTTGTATTGCCGACATGGTAGTCATGTTATGTTGCCATGGTAACAAAAATGCCCACGTGTCAGTCGTGTGATGCTGCCATGGTAACTGTATTGTCCATGTGATAGCCATGTGATGTTGCCATGGTAACTGAATTGCCTGTGTTAGTCATGTTGTGTTGCCATGGTAACTATTGTCATGTTGGAAATGTGTCGGTTATAACAAAGTTTCTATTGCCATGCCTCTCCAGGTATGCCGTATTTAACAACGACGGATCGCTGGCCGAGTTGAAAGGGTTTGAGGTGAAGCGGAGAGGAGAACTCGGTCTTGTCAAGAACTTTCAGTCTTCTGTGTTTGAGGCTTTCCTGCATGGGAGCAAGCTGGAGGAGTGCTACGCCTCGGTGGCACGCATAGCAGACTACTGGCTGGACGTGCTCTACAGTCAGGTGACGGGTGACCCCTACCATGTCACAATGCACGACATCATCATCATGCACACCCACCATGCACGACATCATCATGCACACACACCACACAATGCTCCACCATCATGCACACACACCACACAATGCTCCACCATCATGCACACACACCACACAATGCTCCACCATCATGCACACACCACACAATGCTCCACGATCATGCACACATACCACACAATGCTCCACCATCATGCACACTCACCACACAATGCTCCACCATCATGCACACTCACCACACAATGCTCCACCATCATGCACACACACCACACAATGCTCCACCATCATGCACGTCCAGTACGCCACAACCTATCCTAGAATATTCCAGGATTTCCCCGACCCTTGGGATGTCCCTAGATCAGGAGCCTGGAATTAGGGCTAGGGTTGGTTAGTGCTAGAGGCATTCTAAGGCTAGGGCTAACGATTGGATATTATAATTAGGGCTAGGGCTCATAATATTCAGGGGGCGTCCTAGTATAGTAGGGCTAGGGCTAGGGCTAAGTCCCGGAATCTCAAGACGTCTCAGTGTCTTTGGGTGTCCTAGGTAAGGTTGTGATAACCTGGAGATCTTTGACAACACTTCAACTTGCTCTGCTGTGTTGCTGTTGTTGTTGTTGTTGTTGTTGGCAGGCTGAGAACATGCCTGATTCCGAGTTGTTTAACCTCATCTCTGAAAACCGGAGTATGTCTCGTAAGTTAGAAGACTACGGCTCACAGAAGAGCACCTCTATCATCACTGCCAAGCGTCTGTCAGAGGTATGTGGTGGTTAGATTGTTGCTCGTGTTCCAGTTTTTAGCCATGCAGTCAGTGTTTTATCTTCTCCTGTTCATTTCTCCCTCTTCTTCAATTAGTCTTCCTTCACTTTCCCTTTCATTTCCTCTTTCAACACCTCTTTCTTCACTTCCTCCTTCAACATCTTCCTTCACTTCCTCCTTCAACACACTTCCTCCTTCAACACCTTCCTCCTTCAACACCTTCCTCCTTCAACACCTTCCTTCAACACCTCTTCCTTCATTTCCTCCTTCAACACCTTCCTTCACTTCCTCCTTCAAGACATCTTCCTTCACTTCCTCCTTCAACACCTTCCTTCATTTCCTCCTTCAGCACCTTCCTTCACTTCCTCCTTCAACACCTTCCTTCACTTCCTCCTTCAACACCTCTTCCTTCACTTCCTCCTTCAACACCTTCCTTCACTTCCTCCTTCGTCACTTTCTCCTTCAACACCTCTTTCTTCACTTCCTCCTTCAATACCTTTTCCTTCATTTCCTCCTTCAACACCTCTTACTTCACTTCCTCCTTCAACGCCTCTTCCTTCACTTCCTCCTTCAAGCCATCTTCCTTCACTTCCTCCTTCAACACCTTCCTTCACTTCCTCCTTCAACACCTTCCTTCACTTCCTCCTTCAACACCTCTTTCTTCACTTCCTCCTTCAATACCTCTTACTTCACTTCCTTCCTTCTTCAAGACATCTTCCTTCACTTCCTCCTTCAACATCTTCCTTACTTCCTCCTTCAGCACCTTCCTTCACTTCCTCCTTCAACACCTCTTCCTTCACTTCCTCCTTCAAGACATCTTCCTTCACTTCCTTCTTCAAGACATCTTCCTTCACTTCCTCCTTCAACACCTCTTCCTTCACTTCCTCCTTCAGCACCTCTTCCTTCACTTCCACCTTCAACCCCTTCCTTTACTTGTCCTTCACATATTCCTTCACATCCTCCTTTACTTCCTCTTTCACATCCTCTACCACCACCTCTTCCTTCACATCCTCCTTTACTTCCTCTTTCACCCTCTTCCTTCACATCCTCCTTTACTTCCTCTTTCACCCTCTTCCTTCACATCCTCATTTACTTCCTCTTTCACCCTCTTCCTTCACATCCTCCTTTACTTCTGATTTCACTTCCTCCTTCACCACCTTCCTTCACATCTATTCCTTTACTTCCTCTTTCAATTCCTCCTTCACTTCCTCCTCACCCTTCAATCAGTTCCTTGGTGACCAGATGGTGAAGGACAAGGGTCTTGCTTGTCGCTTCATCATCTCCCGTAAGCCGGAGGGGGCTGGAGTTACAGATCGAGCTATCCCATTGGCCATTTTCCAGGCTGAGCCAAGTGTGAAAAAACACTTTCTTCGGAAGTGGCTGAAGACTTCGGGTATGGAGGACTTTGACATAAGA
This sequence comes from Cladorhizidae sp. MBARI D1340-BT2, assembly GCA_028752905.1. Lineage (NCBI taxonomy): Eukaryota > Metazoa > Porifera > Demospongiae > Poecilosclerida > Cladorhizidae > Cladorhizidae sp. MBARI D1340-BT2. The sequence goes on from JAQNBH010000007.1 coordinate 4,156,201, forward strand.
TCGGTGAGAATTGGGAGGAATGTGTGTGTGTGTGTGTGAGGGGGAGGAGGTGTGGATTGGGAGGTGTGTGTGTGGGGGGGGGGGAGGAGGTGAGGATTGGGAGGTGTGTGTGTGCGGGTGGGGGGGGGGGGGGGGGGTGGGGGGAGGAGGTGAGGATTGGGAGAAATGAGTGATAGGTGAGGATTGGGAGGTGTGTGTGAGAGGGAAGGTGGTGAGAATTGTAAAGTGTGTGTGTGTGAGGAGGGGAGTGTTGGGACATTGTGAGGAGGAGATGAGGATCAGTAGAGATACGGAACTCCGGGCAGACTTGGGGGGGAGGGGTCGGGGGCGGCTCAGGGGGTGGGTCTTTTGGTGTGTGTCGGGGGCATCCTGGAGAACTGTGAGTGTTGTGGTGTCGGGAGGGAGGTGAAAGATTGGGGGGGGGGGGGGGCAGGGAGCGAGAGCAGAGGTACACTTCACATTCCTGCACGCGTCTTTCCATGTGCGTGACCTACTTCAGATCCTGGACTGGGCCTACTACATGGAGCGTCTTGGCCGTGCCATACAGAAGATCATCACCATCCCAGCGGCCATGCAGGGGGTAAGGCCATGACATCATCACTTCTCCTGGCCACACTCACTTCCTCTTTACTTTGTGCAGGTGGCCAACCCAGTGCCTCGCGTCTCTCATCCTGATTGGCTGAGAAAACGACTGCTGGAGAAGAACGATATTTGCAAGCAGCAACGAATCACGGACATGTTCAAGAGAGCTCCACCCAAACGAGACGAAGAGGTTGGTCTGGTAAAGGGTAATGAACTAAAACCTCTATTCAAGAATTTTTTTTGGGGGGGGGGGGGGGGGGGGGGGGATGTGACCTCACTAAAAATAAAAATCGGTAAATGATCGTCAACACCATAAACACGTTCGTTTGTATCCTATGGCTGGGATGATTTAGAAGCTGCTGGCTGCAAAGTAACGAACAAGTTTTACCAAGAAGTTTGCTCCCGTGTGATTGTGTCCTGCATCTAACTTATGAAGACCAGGGAGAGTAAGTGTCCTGCATCTAACTTATGAAGACCTGGGAGAGTAAGTGTCCTGCATCTAACTTATGAAGACCTGGGAGAGTAAGTGTCCTGCATCTAACTTATGAAGACCTGGGAGAGTAAGTGTCCTGCATCTAACTTATGAAGACCTGGGAGAGTAAGTGTCCTGCATCTAACTTATGAAGACCTGGGAGAGTAAGTGTCCTGCATCTAACTTATGAAGACCTGGGAGAGTAAGTGTCCTGCATCTAACTTATGAAGACCTGGGAGAGTAAGTGTCCTGCATCTAACTTATGAAGACCTGGGAGAGTAAGTGTCCTGCATCTAACTTATGAAGACCTGGGAGAGTAAGTGTCCTGCATCTAACTTATGAAGACCTGGGAGAGTAAGTGTCCTGCATCTAACTTATGAAGACCAGGGAGAGTAAGTGTCCTGCATCTAACTTATGAAGACCTGGGAGAGTAAGTGTCCTGCATCTAACTTATGAAGACCTGGGAGAGTAAGTGTCCTGCATCTAACTTATGAAGACCAGGGAGAGTAAGTGTCCTGCATCTAACTTATGAAGACCTGGGAGAGTAAGTGTCCTGCATCTAACTTATGAAGACCTGGGAGAGTAAGTGTCCTGCATCTAACTTATGAAGACCTGGGAGAGTAAGTGTCCTGCATCTAACTTATGAAGACCTGGGAGAGTAAGTGTCCTGCATCTAACTTATGAAGACCTGGGAGAGTAAGTGTCCTGCATCTAACTTATGAAGACCTGGGAGAGTAAGTGTCCTGCATCTAACTTATGAAGACCTGGGAGAGTAAGTGTCCTGCATCTAACTTATGAAGACCAGGGAGAGTAAGTGTCCTGCATCTAACTTATGAAGACCTGGGAGAGTAAGTGTCCTGCATCTAACTTATGAAGACCAGGGAGAGTAAGTGTCCTGCATCTAACTTATGAAGACCTGGGAGAGTAAGTGTCCTGCATCTAACTTATGAAGACCTGGGAGAGTAAGTGTCCTGCATCTAACTTATGAAGACCTGGGAGAGTAAGTGTCCTGCATCTAACTTATGAAGACCTGGGAGAGTAAGTGTCCTGCATCTAACTTATGAAGACCTGGGAGAGTAAGTGTCCTGCATCTAACTTATGAAGACCTGGGAGAGTAAGTGTCCTGCATCTAACTTATGAAGACCTGGGAGAGTAAGTGTCCTGCATCTAACTTATGAAGAGCAGGGAGAGTAAGTGTCCTGCATCTAACTTATGAAGACCAGGGAGAGTAAGTGTCTTGCATCTAACTTATGAAGACCTGGGAGAGTAAGTGTCCTGCATCTAACTTATGAAGACCAGGGAGAGTAAGTGTCCTGCATCTAACTTATGAAGACCAGGGAGAGTAAGTGTCCTGCATCTAACTTATGAAGACCAGGGAGAGTAAGTGTCCTGCATCTAACTTATGAAGACCTGGGAGAGTAAGTGTCCTGCATCTAACTTATGAAGACCTGGGAGAGTAAGTGTCCTGCATCTAACTTATGAAGACCTGGGAGAGTAAGTGTCCTGCATCTAACTTATGAAGACCTGGGAGAGTAAGTGTCCTGCATCTAACTTATGAAGACCTGGGAGAGTAAGTGTCCTGCATCTAACTTATGAAGACCTGGGAGAGTAAGTGTCCTGCATCTAACTTATGAAGACCTGGGGGAGTAAGTGTCCTGCATCTAACTTATGAAGACCAGAGAGAGTAAGTGTCCTGCATCTAACTTATGAAGACCTGGGAGAGTAAGTGTCCTGCATCTAACTTATGAAGACCTGGGAGAGTAAGTGTCCTGCATCTAACTTATGAAGACCAGAGAGAGTAAGTGTCCTGCATCTAACTTATGAAGACCTGGGAGAGTAAGTGTCCTGCATCTAACTTATGAAGACCTGGGAGAGTAAGTGTCCTGCATCTAACTTATGAAGACCAGGGAGAGTAAGTGTCCTGCATCTAACTTATGAAGACCTGGGAGAGTAAGTGTCCTGCATCTAACTCATGAAGACCAGGGAGAGTAAGTGTCCTGCATCTAACTTATGAAGACCAGGGAGAGTAAGTGTCCTGCATCTAACTTATGAAGACCAGGGAGAGTAAGTGTCCTGCATCTAACTTATGAAGACCTGGGAGAGTAAGTGTCCTGCATCTAACTTATGAAGACCTGGGAGAGTAAGTGTCCTGCATCTAACTTATGAAGACCTGGGAGAGTAAGTGTCCTGCATCTAACTTATGAAGACCTGGGAGAGTAAGTGTCCTGCATCTAACTTATGAAGACCAGGGAGAGTAAGTGTCCTGCATCTAACTTATGAAGACCAGGGAGAGTAAGTGTCCTGCATCTAACTTATGAAGACCTGGGAGAGTAAGTGTCCTGCATCTAACTTATGAAGACCAGGGAGAGTAAGTGTCCTGCATCTAACTTATGAAGACCAGGGAGAGTAAGTGTCCTGCATCTAACTTATGAAGACCTGGGAGAGTAAGTGTCCTGCATCTAACTTATGAAGACCTGGGATAGTAAGTGTCCTGCATCTAACTTATGAAGACCTGGGAGAGTAAGTGTCCTGCATCTAACTTATGAAGACCTGGGAGAGTAAGTGTCCTGCATCTAACTTATGAAGACCTGGGAGAGTAAGTGTCCTGCATCTAACTTATGAAGACCTGGGAGAGTAAGTGTCCTGCATCTAACTTATGAAGACCTGGGAGAGTAAGTGTCCTGCATCTAACTTATGAAGACCTGGGAGAGTAAGTGTCCTGCATCTAACTTATGAAGACCAGGGAGAGTAAGTGTCCTGCATCTAACTTATGAAGACCTGGGAGAGTAAGTGTCCTGCATCTAACTTATGAAGACCTGGGAGAGTAAGTGTCCTGCATCTAACTTATGAAGACCTGGGAGAGTAAGTGTCCTGCATCTAACTTATGAAGACCTGGGAGAGTAAGTGTCCTGCATCTAACTTATGAAGACCAGGGAGAGTAAGTGTCCTGCATCTAACTTATGAAGACCTGGGAGAGTAAGTGTCCTGCATCTAACTTATGAAGACCTGGGAGAGTAAGTGTCCTGCATCTAACTTATGAAGACCTGGGAGAGTAAGTGTCCTGCATCTAACTTATAAAGACCTGGGAGAGTAAGTGTCCTGCATCTAACTTATAAAGACCTGGGAGAGTATGTGTCCTGCATCTAACTTATGAAGACCTGGGAGAGTATGTGTCCTGCATCTAACTTATAAAGACCTGGGAGAGTATGTGTCCTGCATCTAACTTAGTGAAGAGCATTAGTTCCGAGTCTTGGGGTGGTCAGGCCTGCTGTCTGCCAGAGTGGAGTCTGCGGCAAGTGTCATTATTACAGCCCCTGCAAGATGAGCCACTTCTAATTTTCATTTCATAAACTCAACCTCCCAACCACTTTTGAGAAATGAACCTGATCTTGGGGTGGTTATACTCAGTAGCCATTTACACACACACCACACACACACCACACACACACACCACACACACATACACACACACCACACACACACCACACACACACACCACACACTCTTCCCTCCCTTGACGATACTTTGATGCTGTGATACACATCTTTGTTCGCATAGGATGTGATGGATGTGACCTCTGCCCCCTCCACCTCTAGTGAGAAACGCTCACATGAGGACGTATCATGTGACATAGAGGACATGGCCAGGCAGAAACTTCCCCGTGCTCCTGGACTTGCCCCTCCTGTGGTTACAAAGCACACGCCTACATCTTCCCAGAAGCCGAGTGGTCGAAGGGAGAACTGGAGGACTCTCCTCGGCCCTCCTCCGGACCAAGGCTCCACCCATGTAGGCGTGGTTCTAATGTGGGGTGTGACCTATTGTATTTCCATCTAGATGGTTGTTGTCCCTGAGGGTTTGAGATTTTCATTTAATATAACACACAACACAGGGAGTTAGGATGAATAGCATTAGAGTAGGGTGTGGCCTCCACTTATGTACATGTATTTTGCAAATGCTTAACCCCTTTAAGAGATCTCTCCTTAACCCCTTGAAGATATTAAAGATATCTCTCTCCTTAACTCATTAAAAGATATTAATTCTCTCCTTAACCCCTTAAAGATTTTAAAGATATATCTCTCCTTAACCCCTTGAAGATATTAAAGATATCTCTCCTTAACCCTAAAGATATCTCTCCTTAACCCCTTGAAGATATTAAAGATATATCTCTCCTTAACCCCTTGAAGATATTAAAGATATCTCTCTCCTTAACCCCTTAAAGATATTAAAATATATCTCTCCTTAACCCAAAGGTATTAAAGATATATATCTCCTTAACCCCTTGAAGATATTAAAGATATCTCTCCTTAACCCCTAAAGATATCTCCTTAACCCCTTAAAGGTATTAAAGATATCTCTCTTCTTAACCCCTTAAAAGTATTGAAGATATATCTTTCCTTAACCCATTAAAGGTTTGGTTCTCAGATATATTTTTTGTTTGCAGTTGATGCTTTTTGTTTTCATGTTCCGAGCTATGAATATCATTCTAGAAGGTGTGGTTAATTAGGAGGTGTTGGTGGTTTTCCATGCAGGAGGAGTTTCTGGTGTGGCTTAAGTATCACAAGGAAAAATGGAAGTTTCAGAAGATAAGCAGAGATGAAAGAAAGAGGTTACTGGCCATGGATGAGGTGGAGGGGTCCAGTAGAGACCACACCCAGTCTGGAGGGAGGGGTGTGGCTTTGGGGAGTGGTTTGAGTGGAATGCTACGGCAACAAAACAGAGCTCTGATTGAGCAAGCATGGGAGATCATACAGGTAAGTGTGTGTCCCCATAGAGCTATTGTCAACCTTTACTTTTGCTTCGACCTGCCTCGACCCAGTGTGTGCCCCCATAGAGCTATTGTCAACCTACTTCAACCTGCTTCAACCCAGTGTGGTGTTGTTCCAGTGTGTGCCATGGAGCTATTTTCAACCTGCTTCAACCCAGTGTGGTGTTGGTCCAGTGTGTGCCCCCATAGAGCTATTGTCAACCTATTTCAACCTGCTTCAACCCAATGTGGTGTTGGTCCAGTGTGTGCCCCCATAGAGCTATTGCCCAGTGTGATTGTGTGCCCCCATAGAGCTATTGTCAACCTACTTCAACCTGCCTCCACCCAGTGTGGTGTTGGTCCAGTGTGTGCCCCTATAGAGCTATTGTCAACCTACTTCAACCTGCCTCCACCCAGTGTGGTGTTGGACCAGTGTGTGCCCCTATAGAGCTATTGTCAACCTAACCTGCCTCGACCGAGTGTGGTGTTGGTCCAGTGTGTGCCCCCATAGAGCTATTGTCAACCTTCTTCAACCTGCCTCCACCCAGTGTGGTGTTGGACCAGTGTGTGCCCCTATAGAGCTATTGTCAACCTAACCTGCCTCGACCGAGTGTGGTGTTGGTCCAGTGTGTGCCCCCATAGAGCTATTGTCAACCTTCTTCAACCTGCCTCCACCCAGTGTGGTGTTGGACCAGTGTGTGCCCCTATAGAGCTATTGTCAACCTAACCTGCCTCGACCGAGTGTGGTGTTGGTCCAGTGTGTGCCCCCATAGAGCTATTGTCAACCTTCTTCAACCTGCCTCCACCCAGTGTGGTGTTGGACCAGTGTGTGCCCCTATAGAGCTATTGTCAACCTAACCTGCCTCGACCGAGTGTGGTGTTGGTCGAGTGTGTGGCCCCACAGAGCTTATTGGCTTGATAATGGTTCCATCCTTTATGCAAACTCTTACAAATATTCCAGATAGTGCCGCTCTCACCAGGTGTGTTCACGCTGTGGGCATTAGTGGGAGGGGCCATGCACCGGCTGAATCTGCATGTGCCCAGGGTGTTCTATGTCAATGCCCACTCCTCCAAGGAACTCCAAGGGGAGGGGACTGTTTGGCGGCAGGTATCCAAGCTCCTCCCACGTTCCACTCCCATGCTACACCTCAGTGAGTACTCTGTGGCCGAGCACATCTTTCAGGAACATGCCAGGTGACGTAGCTACTGTTGTTGTGGCATCCTCCATTGTGTGGGCTCTCTGTGTCAACATCTCTGCTTGCTTTGTTGCAGTGAGCTCACCACTCAACTTTCGGCCCCTGATATTGAGGGTGTTTATGAGACCCAGGTCCCCCCGTTGTTCAAGGCTGTGGTCTCCCTCGGCTGCGTGTGTGCCCTCAACAGGAAGTACCGGAAGAGTGTCATGAGTGGGGTGAGTGTGGATGGGATGTGAGGGAGGGGGTGGTTAGGAGTGAGGGGTGTGGATAGGTGCAAGGAAGGGGGTGGTTAGGAGTGAGGGGTGTGGATAGGTGCAAGGAAAGGGGTGGTTAGGAGTGAGGGGTGTGGTTAGGTGCAAGGAAGGGGTGTGGTTAAGATGTGATAGTGTGGTTAGGAAGGGGTGTGGTTAGGACTATTGTGAGGATGTGAGGGAGGGTGTGGTTAAGGTGTGAGGGAGGGTGTGGAATGGAAATACATGTACCTTATATAGAGATTTTCGAGTGCTTGAATATTGCAGGGGTGTGTGGTTGGCAGTGGAAGCCACACCCTCAGCTGCTTTTCATTGCTTCTAGTCACAGATTGGATTCACTGAATTATCCTATTCTACGAGGGGAGGGAAGAGAGACAGGAATGTGTGTGTGTGTATGTATATGTGTGTGGTATAATATATATATATATATACATGTATACTTCGAAGGTAGTTTGCTGATGAAGGCTACAAATAGTGCTCAATGCTGTGTTAAGGCAGAGCTATTGAATATTAGTATAATAGAAGGGTATTGGGATGGCTAGTCCTACTAACTATAGTAGGACTAGCCATCCCAATACTTTTCTATTATTACTATATATATATATATATATTGTTAGGCTAGATTTCTAAGTTGAAGGATACCCAAAATTAAGGGGAAATGAGCGACAAAAAATCCTGACTCCGCCCTCCTCAGTGGCAGCTTCTTAGCAGCGGAACTGGTTTGAATTATTATCGTACTAATTGTGTTGTTGTTGTTGATGTTGTTCTCTCGCTCACCCAGGATAGCGTGTCGTACGAACTTGATCAGCTTGATCGTCAGACTGACCGTCCTTACTTGCAGGGAGAGAACGCATTCAAACTTATCTTCCTCTTCCATAGTGCCAAGTAATTACTGCCTCTCTCTGTTCAGCTTGGAGATCACCAAGTGTGTTGGGACGCTCTTAGCGAGGCTGCGACCGCCCTTCACTCCCACACACTCACACCCACCTCCCATGCATACTTGCTCACATTCAAACCATACACACCTCTCACACTAACTCACACTCACCCACACCTCTCCACACTCACACACCTCACACTCACACTTCTACAAATCTTGCTCATGCTTCTCACTCACACTTCTAGACACCTCTCACACCTCCAACACCAGGCTGGTTACCCCGGACAATCCCAGGATATCTGGGGGTGTCCGCGATTGTTAGATGGGCAAGAACTTTGGACTTCGGACGTCCCTATTCTAAGCCATGCCCACTTTTGCCTCCTGGTATCATGCATCGTGGGAGTGTCTAGTTATCATACACTCGTCCCCCCCCCTCCCAAACGCTGGAAGTGATTTCAAGGGTAGGTTCCCATGTTCTCTTCCCCTCTCAGGGAATCTCGGTCCATGTTCGGTGTCTTTGTGCTCCCGACTCACAATGCCTCCATATTTGTACTGGACCGTGTCCGCACCAATCAGCTTCCTAACTTGAGATCCCTTTACCAGACAGAGAGGACCTACAGAATGGCACATATCCATGACTACCCCGTGCCTCCGGGGGAATTCTCGTTTGATGTGCATGTTGACACCGAGGCGAGGCGGGTGAGTTGAACCTATTGAACCTATGAATATATGTATGTTTGTGTGCACCTTACCTACTGGTATATAGGCAGTACTCCATCCGATAGGATTGCATTTAATGCACCTACCAAGTCATGTGTACCCACCTTCACAAGTGTCATATGCACCCACCAAGTGTCATACATGCACCCACTGTCGTAAGTGTCATATGCACCCATCAAGTGTCATGTGTACCCACCTTCACAAGTGTCAAATGCACCCACCAAGTGTCATGTGTACCCACCTTCACAAGTGTCATACATGCACCCACTGTCGCCCTGTCGCAAGTGTCATATGCACCCACCAAGTGTCATGTGTACCCACCTTCACAAGTGTCATACATGCACCCACTGTCGCAAGTGTCATATGCACCCATCAAGTGTCATGTGTACCCACCTTCACAAGTGTCAAATGCACCCACCAAGTGTCATGTGTACCCACCTTCACAAGTGTCATACATGCACCCACCAAGTGTCATGTGTACCCACCTTCACAAGTGTCATACATGCACCCACTGTCGCAAGTGTCATATGCACCCACCAAGTGTCATGTGTACCCACCTTCACAAGTGTCAAATGCACCTACCAAGTGTCATATGCACCCACCGTCACAAGTGTCATATGCACCCACCAATGCACCCACCTTCACAAGTGTCATATGCCCCCACCATCACAGGTGTCAAATACACCCACCAAGTGTCATATGCACCCACCAGGTGTCATATGCACACGCCAAACATACGATTTCTTATAGCGTTCGGTTGCCCGGCGTGTTCGGATAACCTACTTCCTACTGTGTGTATATATGAATGTAAATATCAAACATGTTCCTATGTTGGACTGATGTATACTCCCTTGCTGCATGGTATGGTTAGAGCTATTCTTATATTAGAGCAATAGCTACATTTATAATAACAATAGAAGCACGTGCTCATATATATTCCTTTATTGAGCAATAACTACATTTATCATGTAGCTATCTACTCCACTCATAGAGAATAGTACAAATAGAACTACTGTGATATTTTACCATATCGCGTACTTGTTATTACCTACCCGATATGCGCATGCTCAGTAAAGGTTTGCGCATCCTCAGTCCCATGATAAATACATTATTAAATTGATACGGTGAAATATCACTCGTCTGATTGGCCGGTATTTTCACTCGTGCCTGCGGCACTCGTGGAAATACTAGCCACAGACTCGTGATATTTCCCCGTATCAATGTAATAACGTATATTTATAATAATAGAAGCATGTGCTCGTATTCCTTTATTGACCTTTATAATAACAATAGAAGCACGTGCTTGTATTCCTTTATTGACCTTTATAATAACAATAGAAGCACGTGCTTGTATTCCTTTATTGACCTTTATAATAACAATAGAAGCACGTGCTTGTATTCCTTTATTGACCTTTATAATAACAATAGAAGCACGTGCTTGTATTCCTTTATTGACCTTTATAATAACAATAGAAGCACGTGCTTGTATTCCTTTATTGACCTTTATAATAACAATAGAAGCACGTGCTTGTATTCATTTATTGACCTTTATAATAACAATAGAAGCACGTGCTCATATTCCTTTATTGACCTTTATAATAACAATAGAAGCACGTGCTTGTATTCCTTTATTGACCTTTATAATAACAATAGAAGCACGTGCTTGTATTCCTTTATTGACCTTTATAATAACAATAGAAGCACGTGCTTGTATTCCTTTATTGACCTTTATAATAACAATAGAAGCACGTGCTCATATTCCTTTATTGACCTTTATAATAACAATAGAAGCACGTGCTTGTATTCCTTTATTGAGCAATAACTACACAATAGAAGCACGTGCTGGGAGCTGGTGACCGACATGCTCATCATTATTAGTAGAGCTGTTGAGCATTGCTTTAATCATGTCCAATTTGTGGTCAGCTTGTACTGGATCTATTTGTACCCCAGTGTTGACCAACGACCAAGCCTTCCCAACAGATGGTTGCTAGGAAACAGAGTGCTTTGTTGCTGTGATGTGGTCAATGGACTCGGCAGGTTTTGATATTTTTTATAACTCTCCCACCCCTCCCACCCCTCAACCAATATGATGATGAGGGGGTTAAACTTTTTGGCTGGACCGCAATCATGCAGTGTCTTGCGTTTGAGAGCGCACGCACACACAGACAAATATGGTCGTGCGTGGGAGGCGCTGTCGAATCGGCTTCTTATCTCTCCTCAAACTCTGAGAAGTGTCTTGTTCTCTCTCGGCTCTTCCGAGGTTGCGACGTTGTTTCTGTTGCTTGCAGTAATTGTCTGTTGTGCAGCGGTACGCTCAAAGAGGACTAATCAATGGAAGTCCTTAGCTCTATATAGTGTACGACATTGTAAGAACTCATTGCCATTGTGCTGGTGAGGTTGTGTGTGGCTGTGAACAGCTAGTACTGTGGCGGTGCGTCAGCTCTCCTTTCCTTGTCTCAATATTGAGGTCTTCCGGTATCCTTGTATTATAACTGGCGGGGGTTCAGTTCCTAATTAAAGGGGCACAGAAAGAGGTGTGGCCAGGCTGGGAGGGCTGGAAGTTAATATCTCATGAGAACTACATGGCATGATGAGACCACTCCCACTTATTGTATGTATTTGTACCCATGAACCCATGTTGAACATTTATTGCTGTTGTGGCTATTGTGATGTGGGTACGATGTCCCCCCAGGTTCATCGGTCTATCCATCGCTTGCTAATGGATTACAAGGAAGCTCGCCGAGGTCCGACGGTCATCCTTGTTCAGTCACCCTCAGACCCTCACACCCTCACAAAAGCCATCCCTTCTCTCGGCGACTTCCCCACCATACACATCCCAGCCTCTGACAGGTAAAGGGTGGTCACATTCACACCCTCACACAAGCCATCCCTTCTTCCAGTGCCTAACCCACCATATAATCCCTACTTCTGATAGGTAAAGGGTGGTTACATACTCTCAAACAAGCTATCCCTTCTCCCAGTGACTTATCTACCATACACATCCCTACTTCTAGAAGGTAAAGGGTGGTCACACTCTCACACAAGCCATCCCTTCTCCCAGTGACTTACCCACCACACACACCTGCCTCTGACAGATAAAGTATGGTTACATACATACTCTCAGACAAGCTTCTCTCATATCCCTACCTCGACAGGTAAAGGGTTATCAGGGTTTCATTTAGAAGGGGGGGGGGGGGGGGGGGGGGGGGGAGGCATGATGGTTAAAGATGTGGCAAAGTTTATCAACATCAACAATTCAAATCAATATTGACATCAATAATGAATTTTAATAATACAATTTCCAAGGGGGGGGGGGGCAAAAAGGTTCAAAGGGGGGCATCCGCTCCCCCTGCCCCCCCCCCCCCCCCCATGAAACCCTGGTTATCACCCTCACACAAGCCATCCCTTCTCTTGGGGACTAACCCACCACACACACGCCTGCCTCTGGGTGGATGGTGTTGGAGAGGGAGGGAGTTGGTGGATTGTTGGAGAGGGAGGGAGTGGGTGGATGGTGTTGGAGAGGGAGTGAGTGGGTGGATGGTGTTGGAGAGTGAGTGGGTGGATGGTGTTGGAGAGGGAGGGAGTGGGATACAGACTCTCTGCCTCCTACTTTATGGTTGAGGGAGGAAATGGACCCGGCGCACTGACAGAGCGTTTTGTTTGCGAGCGCACCCCAAGCATGGGGCATGTGTGACGTCACCGGCCAAGTTGTGCCGTGTGCCAGTATGGTGGTGATGTGAGTGCCTCGTGATTGGGGCACGCTCAGAACAGAGTTGTGTCAGAGTGCTGATGGTTTTTCCTCGCCAGCCTCAATGCACAGCAGAGGTAAAGGATCAGCTAGGAGAGACTGAGGTGTGTGTGGGGTGAGGGGAGGAGAGGAAGGCGGAGGTGTGAGGGGGAGGGGAGGTGTGAGGGGGAGGGGAGAAGAGGAAGGAGGAGGTGTGAGGGGGAGGGGAGGAGAGGAAGGAGGAGGTGTGAGGGGGAGGGGAGGAGAGGAAGGAGGAGGTGTGAGGGGGAGGGGAGGAGAGGAGGAGGAGGTGTGAGGGGGTGGGGAGGAGAGGAAGGAGGAGGTGTGAGGGGGAGGGGAGGAGAGGAAGGAGGAGGTGTGAGGGGAGGAGGAGAAGGAGGAGCTGTATGGTGTCGAGAGGGAGGTGAAGGGGAGTTGGAGAGAACTGTGAGTGGAGGAGGTGAGGGTGGAGATGCTGTGTGTGAGGTGGTTCTCTGGAGTCTTATGTGCGTAATATTTTATTGCGTCCGATATTGTCCACCTGGTCCCTCCTGCTCTAGTGACAACCAGTACCCGGTGCTGGACTGGCAGAAGATGGCAGCTACGAAGATGATCGAGCAGTTCCTCAACACACCGTCATGGATACATGTGCGTTGTTCTCCTCCTCCCTTCGTTCCTCCCTGTCTCCTGCCTCATGTCTGCAATATTAACTGATTGACCCGTGACTTAATTTGTGGGTTAACAACTTCCCCTTTGAACCTAACCAGCTGTTCCTTTCACCAGACTGCAGCTCTTGCAGTCTGGCACGAGGTATTGAGGCAAGCAACAAGTGCTGCGTCATGCCTTGTCCACAACAAGAGTTGCTGCAGAGAGATCCATCGGAGAGCCTCCTCTCTCAAGGTAGAAGGGATCCAGAGGAGTCATAAGTGCCTCTCTCAGCAGGAGGCTAGCAGGAATAGCAGTGAAGCTCTGGAAGGAGCAAGTGGTTGGAGCGATTGGTCCTCCAGATAAATTAAATATAAAAATTAATCAATTAAAAGTCTAGCTCACCCTCAAACCAGATGTCCAGTTTTCTGATTATTTTATAATAATTCAGTGGTCCACTGGGCATGTGCGTGCCACCATTTTGATATGAATAATTCATGAGCAACTGGATTTCCCCTCGCATTCTTATTGCAGGTCCAAGGCGCAGAGATGCACTTTGGAGGTTTTGAAGAACAACACGAGAGTTCTCGGACTTGTTTGGTGTAAATGGGTGTGGCCTGTGTAGGACGGGATATTCTGTGGCTACTACTAGGTAGTTAGGTTAGCTTAGCAGCTGGGCGACGTCGACCTTAGCAGCCGAGCGACGTCGACCTTAGCAGCCGAGCGACGTCGACCTTAACAGCTGGGCGACGTCGACCTTAACAGCCGGGTGCTGTCGACCTTAGCAGCTGGGCGACGATGACCTTAATAGCTGGGCAACATCGACCTTAGCAGCTGGGCGATGTTGACCTTAGCAGCCGAGCGCTGTCGACCTTAACAGCTGGGCGACGATGACCTTAACAGCCGGCCAACGTCGACCTTAACAGCTGGGCAACGTCGACCTTAGCAACCGGGCGTCGTCGACCTTTTGTCACCTGAAACATGTTTCCAAAGATATGTTCTGGCATTACGAGGACTGGCATGGATGATTTTCGACCAGACGCTTGCTGTCAGCCAGTTATGGAGACATGAGGGAGCTTAGACGTGCTAAATCACTATCACCAGCAAGCATTGTTGCTCTGTATTCCACTGTGTTTGCATGGCCACAATGAACAGTTTCTCTATGCCTCACTTGCGAGAGCCTGCCGATTCAGCTATTCTTATGTAATATGTTATAGCCAAGATCCGTCTGGGGCAACCAATATTCATCGCTTTGCCCAAATATGCCAACTAATGCCCAAATTTAAACTTCAACTAAACATATAGTTGGAAGGTCATCATGTTGTCCCTCCATGTCTGAACCTTGAACCTTGAACCTGTAGAATAACATAAGGACTATAAGTACATTTGCTCATGAATATTTGCATCCCATCTAGCCCTGGGTGCCATGCATGCATGTCAGTTACCTGGGTGCTATGCATGCATGTCAGCTACATGGGTGCTATGCATGCATGTCAGTTACCTGGGTACCATGCATGCACATGTCAGCTACCTGGGTGCTATGCATGCACATGTCAGCTACCTGGGTGCTATGCATGTACATGTCAGCCACCTGGGTGCTAGGCATGCATGTCAGCCACCTGGGTACTATGCATGCATGTCAGCCACCTGGGTGCTATGCATGCATGTCAGCCACCTGGGTGCTATGCATGCATGTCAGCTACCTGGGTGCTATGCATGTATGTCAGCTACCTGGGTGCTATGCATGCATGTCAGCCACCTGGGTGCTATGCATGTACATGTCAGCCACCTGGGTGCTATGCATGCACATGTCAGCTACCTGGGTGCTATGCATGCACATGTCAGCTACCTGGGTGCTATGCATGCACATGTCGGCCACCTGGGTGCTAAGCATGGACATGTCGGCCACCTGGGTGCTAAGCATGCACATGTCGGCCACCTGGTGCTAAGCATGCACATGTCGGCCACCTGGGTGCTAAGCATGCACATGTCGGCCACCTGGGTGCTATGCATGCACATGTCAGCCACCTGGGTGCTATGCATGCACATGTCAGCTACCTGGGTGCTATGCATGCACATGTCAGCTACCTGGGTGCTAAGCACGCACATGTCGGCCACCTGGGTGCTAAGCATGCACATGTCGGCCACCTGGGTACTAAGCATGCACATGTCGGCCACCTGGGTGCTATGCATGCACATGTCAGCTACCTGGGTGCTATGCATGCATGTCAGCTACCTGGGTGCTATACATGCACATGTCAGCTACCTGGGTGCTATGCATGCATGTCAGCTACCTGGGTGCTATACATGCACATGTCAGCTACCTGGGTGCTATACATGCACATGTCAGCTACCTGGGTGCTATGCATGCACAGGTCAGCTGCCTTTTGTCGGCCAGTCACTCTCTCCCTGTTAAATATCCCCTTCCCCACATCCTGTGGAATATTAACCCTTAACACTCCCCCTGGATAATATTAACCCCTCTTGCATATAATATTTGTGTTTATCCACCTGGAACCTCCCGAGGGTGAATTCACAGTGTGTGTCCTCCCCTTGTTCCCCTCACATTGACCTCTCCCCATGTTCCCCTCACATTGACCCCTCCCCTTGTTCCCCTCACATTGCCCCTCCCCTTGTTCCCCTCATATTGACCCCTCCCCTTGTTCCCCTCACATTGCCCCTCCCCTTGTTCCCCTCACATTGACCTCTCCCCTTGTTCCCCTCACATTGACCCCTCCCCTTGTTCCCCTCACATTGCCCCCTCCCCTTGTTCCCCTCACATTGACCTCGCCTCTTGTTCCCCTCATTGACCTCTCCCCTTGTTCCCCTCACATTGACCTCGCCCCTTGTTCCCCTCACATTGACCTCTCCCCTTGTTCCCCTCACATTGACCTCTCCCCTTGTTCCCCTCACATTGACCCCTCCCCTTGTTCCCCTCACATTGACCCCTCCCCTTGTTCCCCTCACATTGACCACTCCCCTTGTTCACCTCACATTGACCTCTCCCCTTGTTCCCCTCACATTGCCCCCTCCCCTTGTTCCCCTCACATTGCCCCTCCCCTTGTTCCCCTCACATTGTCCCCTCCCCTTGTTCCCCTCACATTGACCCCTCCCCTTGTTCCTCTCAGATTGCCCCCTCCCCTTGTTCCCCTCACATTGACCCCTCCCCTTGTTCCTCTCGGATTGTCCCCTCCCCTTGTTCCCCTCACATTGTTCCCTCCCCTTGTTCCCCTCACATTGACCCCCCTTTTGTGCCTCTAATATTGATTCTCCCCCCCTCCCCCCTTCATTTCTTCTCCCTTGCTCTCTTCCGAACAGAACCAACTGGAGCAGGCCCGCTATGCCCATGTTCCCGTGGGTAACCTGCCCCCTGACCCCTTCCCTTACATCGCTGATGTGTTCTACTCGCGGTACCTTCTCCGCCACAATCACGTGCTGTGGGTTTCCCCTATGAACCAGCCAGACCTCGGAGGTACGTGCACGCTCTGTTCCACGAGCTAGCAGGCACATGTGCTGGTGTGTGTGTAAGTAGCTAGGCTGGTGCATGTGCTGGTGTGTGTGTAAGTAGCTAGGCTGGTGCATGTGCTGGTGTGTGTGTAAGTAGCTAGGCTGGTGCATGTGCTGGTGGTGTGTGTGTAAGTGGCTAGGCTGGTGCATGTGCTGGTGTGTGTAAGTAGCTAGGCTGGTGCATGTGCTGGTGGTGTGTGTGTGTAAGTAGCTAGGCTGGTGCATGTGCTGGTGTGTGTGTAAGTAGCTAGGCTGGTGCATGTGCTGGTGTGTGTGTAAGTAGCTAGGCTGGTGCATGTGCTGGTGGTGTGTGTAAGTAGCTAGGCTGGTGCATGTGCTGGTGGTGTGTGTAAGTAGCTAGGCTGGTGCATGTGCTGGTGGTGTGTGTAAGTAGCTAGGCTGGTGCATGTGCTGGTGGTGTGTGTGTAAGTGGCTAGGCTGGTGCATGTGCTGGTGTGTGTAAGTAGCTAGGCTGGTGCATGTGCTGGTGTGTGTGTGTAAGTAGCTAGGCTGGTGCATGTGCTGGTGTGTGTGTGTGTAAGTAGCTAGGCTGGTGCATGTGCTGGTGTGTGTGTAAGTAGCTAGGCTGGTGCATGTGCTGGTGGTGTGTGTAAGTAGCTAGGCTGGTGCATGTGCTGGTGTGTGTGTAAGTAGCTAGGCTGGTGCATGTGCTGGTGTGTGTAAGTAGCTAGGCTGGTGCATGTGCTGCTGGTGTGTGTGTAAGTAGCTAGGCTGGTGCATGTGCTGGTGTGTGTGTAAGTAGCTAGGCTGGTGCATGTGCTGGAGGTGTGTGTAAGTAGCTAGGCTGGTGCATGTGCTGGTGTGTGTGTAAGTAGCTAGGCTGGTGCATGTGCTGGTGTGTGTGTAAGTAGCTAGGCTGGTGCATGTGCTGGTGTGTGTAAGTAGCTAGGCTGGTGCATGTGCTGCTGGTGTGTGTGTAAGTAGCTAGGCTGGTGCATGTGCTGGTGTGTGTAAGTAGCTAGGCTGGTGCATGTGCTGGTGTGTGTGTAAGTAGTTAGGCTGGTGCTGGTGTGTGTGTAAGTAGCTAGGCTGGTGCATGTGCTGGTGGTGTGTGTAAGTAGCTAGGCTGGTGCATGTGCTGGTGTGTGTGTAAGTGGCTAGGCTGGTGCATGTGCTGGAGGTGTGTGTAAGTAGCTAGGCTGGTGCATGTGCTGGTGTGTGTGTGTAAGTAGCTAGGCTGGTGCATGTGCTGGTGTGTGTGTAAGTAGCTAGGCTGGTGCTGGTGTGTGTGTAAGTAGCTAGGCTGGTGCATGTGCTGGTGTGTGTGTGTAGCTAGGCTGGTGCTGGTGTGTGTGTAAGTAGCTAGGCTGGTGCATGTGCTGGTGTGTGTGTAAGTAGCTAGGCTGGTGCATGTGCTGGTGTGTGTGTAAGTAGCTAGGCTGGTGCATGTGCTGGTGTGTGTGTAAGTAGCTAGGCTGGTGCATGTGCTGGTGGTGTGTGTAAGTAGCTAGGCTGGTGCATGTGCTGGTGTGTGTGTAAGTGGCTAGGCTGGTGCATGTGCTGGAGGTGTGTGTAAGTAGCTAGGCTGGTGCATGTGCTGGTGTGTGTGTGTAAGTAGCTAGGCTGGTGCATGTGCTGGTGTGTGTGTAAGTAGCTAGGCTGGTGCATGTGCTGGTGGTGTGTGTAAGTAGCTAGGCTGGTGCATGTGCTGGTGTGTGTGTAAGTAGCTAGGCTGGTGCATGTGCTGGTGTGTGTGTAAGTAGCTAGGCTGGTGCATGTGCTGGTGGTGTGTGTAAGTAGCTAGGCTGGTGCATGTGCTGGTGTGTGTGTAAGTAGCTAGGCTGGTGCATGTGCTGGTGTGTGTGTAAGTAGCTAGGCTGGTGCATGTGCTGGTGTGTGTAAGTAGCTAGGCTGGTGCATGTGCTGGTGTGTGTAAGTAGCTAGGCTGGTGCATGTGCTGGTGTGTGTAAGTAGCTAGGCTGGTGCATCTGCTGGTGGTGTGTGTAAGTAGCTAGGCTGGTGCATGTGCTGGAGGTGTGTGTAAGTAGCTAGGCTGGTGCATGTGCTGGTGTGTGTGTAAGTAGCTAGGCTGGTGCATGTGCTGGTGTGTGTGTAAGTAGCTAGGCTGGTGCATGTGCTGGTGTGTGTGTAAGTAGCTAGGCTGGTGCATGTGCTGGTGTGTGTGTAAGTAGCTAGGCTGGTGCATGTGCTGGTGTGTGTGTAAGTAGCTAGGCTGGTGCATGTGCTGGTGTGTGTGTAAGTAGCTAGGCTGGTGCATGTGCTGGTGGTGTGTGTGTGTAGCTAGGCTGGTGCATGTGCTGGTGTGTGTGTAAGTAGCTAGGCTGGTGCATGTGCTGGAGGTGTGTGTAAGTAGCTAGGCTGGTGCATGTGCTGGTGTGTGTGTAAGTAGCTAGGCTGGTGCATGTGCTGGTGTGTGTGTAAGTAGCTAGGCTGGTGCATGTGCTGGTGTGTGTGTAAGTAGCTAGGCTGGTGCATGTGCTGGTGTGTGTGTAAGTAGCTAGGCTGGTGCATGTGCTGGTGTGTGTGTAAGTAGCTAGGCTGGTGCATGTGCTGGTGTGTGTGTAAGTAGCTAGGCTGGTGCATGTGCTGGAGGTGTGTGTAAGTAGCTAGGCTGGTGCATGTGCTGGTGTGTGTGTAAGTAGCTAGGCTGGTGCATGTGCTGGAGGTGTGTGTGTGCCAACTAGATGTAGCTCCAGTTCTTAACAGAATGTCTCGAGATACAGGCATGGTGTAGAAAAGATGAAGACCAAGGTTTTATGTATGTTTGTGTGTGTGTGTGGGGGGGGGGGGGGGGGCAGGCTTCCCTCACGAGAGGAATTCTCTCCCCCCCCCCCCCCCCCCACCTACACACACACACACTAAAAAACATTACAATATATATATTGTAATTCTATGCAGGTGCTTGAGACCATGTGGCATAGTAACACACTTCCCATGTTTACACACATGAGCACAATAATCATCGCAAACAGATCATTTTAAGCAGAGGTCACAGGCCTGAGAGAATCTGTCCATTAATCAGAGGCGCGAGAGCAGCTGGAAATACTCAGATTCTCATACTTGCGGCATGCTTCAAGAAGGAGACCAGCTGCGGCCACTATGGGACTCTTATTCCAAAAGGGAACCTTCACAGCAAACGTTCCTTTACTGCTCTGTTTTCAACAATTACAACTCTGCTTCCAGAAGTGAATGTTGGACAGCACTGATAATATCATACCCTTGGAAACAGCTAAATCTACAAATTGTCAATATCAATGTTATTCTAATACCACGAGTGGCACATCTGCGTGGTAGGTGATCTGGGACCTCAAAATTAAAGGGGGTGCCCTATGTTCATGTATTAACAGTTACTGTATGATATTTAAGTGGGACCCACTGTGATGGGTGTTTTCCATATAAAGCACATGTCCAAGCTTACTCTGGTTGCCATGGAGGTTCAGAAGACGAGACTTCCGAGCTTAGCGAGGCTCTCACCTCGCAGCACAGTGCCCTGCCTTATTTTCTAGTAATGCTCGTTATCAAGGTCCGAGGATGATAATTAGAATAAGTACCTACAACTTACTCTCAATGACCTCTAAGTTGACATAATAACATTACACCTTCTCAATAATCAACTTGAAATTGTATGCTCTAGCCTTCATCACTTGTTAGTTCTGATCCAAAAATGGCAAACCAGAATTGACCCTTGAAAAACTGCTAATGCTGATTGTACGAAAGATGGGAGCTCTCCTGTTCACTTAATCATATGTCATTGCCCGTGCCTGTTTCCATAGCAACATGAGATGTGTGTACTTTAAACCCAGAGGATGGTGGTTGTGTGTGTGTTAGTTCCTTATCAGCCATTACTACTACTATGATCATCTTCTCTCTCCCCCCCCCCCCCCCCCCCCCTCCCCCTCTTTCCCAAGGCCGTGAGGAAGATGACCATCGCTTAATGACGGACTCGGAAGAAGGACGTGGAATACAGCTGAACTCCCCGGGGGCGTATTCCACGTGTTGCGTCCAGCTCTCTCTGGAGGGTCTTGCCGTCAACACTCTTCTCCAATCCAACCACATCAACGACCATGAAGGCGCGGCTGGAACCAGCACTTCCTTTGACTGCGTTCCCCAGGCATCCCTAGAAGAGCTGATTGGTGGGACTGGCAGTGCTTCTCTGTCCGTGTACGATGAAGCTGCGCTTTGTTCCAGCGCATTCAAGATATTGAGGGGAGTGGTTTATTCCTGGCTGGTGGATGTATCGGCTCATCAGAACTACCACGCCGACCTTCAGCTACAACACTTTTACCGGTGAGAGATCTTCTCAGGCCATGCAAACTAGAACTCTGTCAACAAACTCTCAAGGTTGACATAGTTCAGGTTCTAATGAGACTCTCAATTCTGTCACCAACTCTCAAGGTTGACATAGTTCAGTACTATGAGCCTCTCAATTCTGCCAACTCTCAAGGTTGACATAGTTCAGTACTATGAGCCTCTCAATTCTGCCAACTCTCAAGGTTGACATAGTTCTGGTACTATGAGCCTCTCAATTCTGCCAACTCTCAAGGTTGACATAGTTCTGGTACTATGAGCCTCTCAATTCTGTCCAACTCTCAAGGTTGACATAGTTCAGGTAATATGAGCCTCTCAATTCTGTCCAACTCTCAAGGTTGACATAGTTCAGTACTATGAGCCTCTCAATTCTGCCAACTCTCAAGGTTGACATAGTTCTGGTACTATGAGCCTCTCAATTCTGCCAACTCTCAAGGTTGACATAGTTCTGGTACTATGAATCTCTCAATTCTGCCAACTCTCAAGGTTGACATAGTTCAGTACTATGAGCCTCTCAATTCTGCCAACTCTCAAGGTTGACATAGTTCTGGTACTATGAGCCTCTCAATTCTGCCAACTCTCAAGGTTGACATAGTTCAGGTAATATGAGCCTCTCAATTCTGTCCAACTCTCAAGGTTGACATAGTTCAGTACTATGAGCCTCTCAATTCTG
This sequence comes from Cladorhizidae sp. MBARI D1340-BT2, assembly GCA_028752905.1. Classification (NCBI taxonomy): domain Eukaryota; kingdom Metazoa; phylum Porifera; class Demospongiae; order Poecilosclerida; family Cladorhizidae; species Cladorhizidae sp. MBARI D1340-BT2. The sequence continues at coordinate 4,177,888 of JAQNBH010000007.1, forward strand.
CCAACTCTCAAGGTTGACATAGTTCTGGTACTATGAGCCTCTCAATTCTGCCAACTCTCAAGGTTGACATAGTTCTGGTACTATGAATCTCTCAATTCTGCCAACTCTCAAGGTTGACATAGTTCAGTACTATGAGCCTCTCAATTCTGCCAACTCTCAAGGTTGACATAGTTCTGGTACTATGAGCCTCTCAATTCTGCCAACTCTCAAGGTTGACATAGTTCTGGTACTATGAGCCTCTCAATTCTGCCAACTCTCAAGGTTGACATAGTTCTGGTACTATGAGCCTCTCAATTCTGCCAACTCTCAAGGTTGACATAGTTCAGTACTATGAGCCTCTCAATTCTGCCAACTCTCAAGGTTGACATAGTTCAAGGTTCTATAAGCCTCTCAATTCTGCCAACTCTCAAGGTTGACATAGTTCAGGTACTATGAATCTCTCAATTCTGCCAACTCTCAAGGTTGACATAGTTCAGTACTATGAGCCTCTCAATTCTGCCAACTCTCAAGGTTGACATAGTTCTGGTACTATGAGTCTCTCAATTCTGCCAACTCTCAAGGTTGACATAGTTCTGGTACTATGAGCCTCTCAATTCTGCCAACTCTCAAGGTTGACATAGTTCAGGTGCTATGAGCCTCTCAATTCTGCCAACTCTCAAGGTTGACATAGTTCAGTACTATGAGCCTCTCAATTCTGTCCAACTCTCAAGGTTGACATAGTTCTGGTACTATGAATCTCTCAATTCTGTCCAACTCTCAAGGTTGACATAGTTCAGTACTATGAGCCTCTCAATTCTGCCAACTCTCAAGGTTGACATAGTTCAGTACTATGAGCCTCTCAATTCTGCCAACTCTCAAGGTTGACATAGTTCTGGTACTATGAGCCTCTCAATTCTGCCAACTCTCAAGGTTGACATAGTTCTGGTACTATGAGCCTCTCAATTCTGCCAACTCTCAAGGTTGACATAGTTCAGTACTATGAGCCTCTCAATTCTGCCAACTCTCAAGTTGACATAGTTCAGGTGCTATGAGCCTCTCAATTCTGTCCAACTCTCAAGGTTGACATAGTTCTGGTACTATGAATCTCTCAATTCTGTCCAACTCTCAAGGTTGACATAGTTCAGTACTATGAGTCTCTCAATTCTGCCAACTCTCAAGGTTGACATAGTTCAGTACTATGAGTCTCTCAATTCTGCCAACTCTCAAGGTTGACATAGTTCTGGTACTATGAGCCTCTCAATTCTGCCAACTCTCAAGGTTGACATAGTTCAGGTGCTATGAGCCTCTCAATTCTGCCAACTCTCAAGGTTGACATAGTTCAGTACTATGAGCCTCTCAATTCTGTCCAACTCTCAAGGTTGACATAGTTCTGGTACTATGAATCTCTCAATTCTGTCCAACTCTCAAGGTTGACATAGTTCAGTACTATGAGCCTCTCAATTCTGCCAACTCTCAAGGTTGACATAGTTCAGTACTATGAGCCTCTCAATTCTGCCAACTCTCAAGGTTGACATAGTTCTGGTACTATGAGCCTCTCAATTCTGCCAACTCTCAAGGTTGACATAGTTCTGGTACTATGAGCCTCTCAATTCTGCCAACTCTCAAGGTTGACATAGTTCAGTACTATGAGCCTCTCAATTCTGCCAACTCTCAAGTTGACATAGTTCAGGTGCTATGAGCCTCTCAATTCTGTCCAACTCTCAAGGTTGACATAGTTCTGGTACTATGAATCTCTCAATTCTGTCCAACTCTCAAGGTTGACATAGTTCAGTACTATGAGCCTCTCAATTCTGTCAACCAACTCTCAAGGTTGACATAGTTCTGGTACTATGAGCCTCTCAATTCTGCCAACTCTCAAGTTGACATAGTTCAGGTGCTATGAGCCTCTCAATTCTGTCCAACTCTCAAGGTTGACATAGTTCAGTACTATGAGCCTCTCAATTCTGCCAACTCTCAAGGTTGACATAGTTCAGTACTATGAGCCTCTCAATTCTGTCCAACTCTCAAGGTTGACATAGTTCAGTACTATGAGCCTCTCAATTCTGTCCAACTCTCAAGGTTGATATAGTTCAGGTACTATGAGCCTCTCAATTCTGTCCAACTCTCAAGGTTGACATAGTTCAAGGTTCACATAGTTCAGGTACTAATGAGTTATGAGTCGATAATTAAATCTACTCACTCGATGCTTCGGCCACACTTCAGGAATAATTCTGGTAGCATGTTTTCTTTTGGGGAGAGGAGAGGGGGGGGGGGGGGGTAGTCTTTACCCCACCCACCATGAAATTTCCGCACTTCTGCCCCTCCCCCTCGCTCTCCTTTGGATCCATGGATCAGGTTTGTAACTTTGGAAATATATTCTTAAGCTGTTGACAAGGACGCTGCCGTCTGAAAATGTCTCCATTTTAGCCTTTTGGGTGTTTTCTAACAGAGTAGGACTAGAAGCAGCCGCTGCTAGCAAACTACTTGCAACATGTGAGCTCCAAGGCAGCTAGCATAATCAGTAATGCCGCCATGTTGCTGCCATGTTGCCGCCATGTTGCATTATTTGTGTGCTATCGTAAGGAACATGAACCACACATGGTACATCTCTCTCTCTTTTTTTAAATAGCCGACAATTAGTGATGTGGCTTCCAGTGAACTTGGGAATCCAATGCCACCTGATGCAGCTTGCCCATCCACTCATGAGCCTGCCCATCCACTCATGTAGCCTGCCCATCCACTCATGTAGCCTGCCCATCCACTCATGTAGCCTGCCCATCCACTCATGTAGCCTGCCCATCCACTCATGTAGCCTGCCCATCCACTCATGTAGCCTGCCCATCACTCGTGTAGCCTGTCCATCCACTCGTGTAGCCTGCCCATCCACTCATGTAGCCTGCCCATCACTCGTGTAGCCTGTCCATCCACTCACGTAGCTTGCCCATCCACTCATGTAGCCCGCCCATCCACTCATGTAGCCTGCCCATCCACTCATGCAGCTTGTCCATCCACTCATGTAGCCTGCCCATCCACTCATGTAGCCTGCTCATCCACTCATGTAGCCTGCCCATCCACTCATGTAGCCTGCCCATCCACTCATGTAGCCTGCCCATCCACTCATGTAGCCTGTCCATCCACTCATGTAGCCTGCCCATCCACTCATGTAGCCTGCCCATCCACTCATGTAGCCTGCCCATCCACTCTGCCTAGCCACTCATGTAGCCTGCTCATCCACTCATGTAGCCTGCCCATCCACTCATGTAGCCTGCCCATCCACTCATGTAGCCTGCCCATCCACTCATGAATGTAGCCTGCCCATCCACTCATGTAGCCTGCCCATCCACTCATGTAGCCTGCCCATCCACTCATGTAGCCTGCCCATCCACTCATGTAGCCTGCCCATCCACTCATGTAGCCTGCCCATCCACTCATGTAGCCTGCCCATCCACTCATGTAGCCTGCCCATCCACTCATGTAGCCTGCCCATCCACTCATGTAGCCTGCCCATCCACTCATGTAGCCTGTCCATCCACTCATGCATCCACACATGTAGCCTGCCCATCCACTCATGTAGCCTGTCCATCCACTCATGCATCCACACATGTAGCCTGCCCATCCACTCATGTAGCCTGCACATCCACTCATGTAGCCTGCCCATCCACTCATGTAGCCTGTCCATCCACTCATGTAGCCTGCCCATCCACTCATGTAGCCTGCCCATCCACGCATGTAGCCTGCCCATCCACTCTGCCTAGCTTTTCCATCCACTCTGAATGAAAGCTGGAGTCTGCGGCTAAGCATTAGTAGATAGCAAAATGTAGGACTTATTAAAATAAAAATTTTTTTTTGCAATCCGTTCTATATACATAGTTTCCCACATTTCTCAAGTCCTGTCAATATTTATGTCTTCCCCGAGTGCTCAGCGTGGGAACAGGACCTCTGAGCCAGAGCAGTGCCAGACTATGTAGGACTCGTCTGTCTTTAACGCTAGTTGTGATAGGAGCTGGGGAAAGGGCAGCTGTATGGAATAACCTAATAGAGTTATTAGCAGCAGGTCAGAGAACACAAAGTTATGGCCACCTTTTTGTTACTACATCATCAGTACTGTATGAGGCTTTCAGCTAGGGTTAGGGCCTGGGCAGTTGCTAGAGTTAGGGCCAGGGCAGTTGCTAGGGTTAGGGCCAGGGCAGTGGCTAGGGTTAGGTTCAGGGCAGTGGTTAGGGCCATGGCAGTGGCTAAAGGCTAGAGGAATATGAAAGTGGATGTCATATTTTCCTTCAAGATCTGCTTTGCCCCATCCCACACAGAATCCTAAAATGAATTCTTATGACATCACCATGATGTAATGCTAGGTTTGAATATCTATTTGTGAAGATCTTTTCTAGTGGCGACAGATGTGTAGACCACGTCTTCATACTGCTTCTTGTCCTAGTAAACAGGTTACCACTGGAAGAATTATCAAAGACTAAAGCTGCTCTAGGTGCAGTTCTCTGGGGGACAGCTGGCCACATTGCTGCTGATATTTTATTTCAAGTGCCGTGCAGTGCAGGTGCTAATTAAAGGAGGAGGAAACAAACCAAGAGAGGATGCTGGTTGAGGGAGGGGGGATTATTCAAGGCCAGTTGAGGGGATACTAATTGTGAGTAGATACTCATGTAATAGTGACTAGTATTAATTAAGGGAGGTTACTAACTGAGGTAGTATGATCAGGGGGTTACTAGCTGATGTAGTCTTATCAAGGGAGGTTACTAGCTAGGGAGACTGATCAAGGGATGTTACTAATTGAGGGAGACTGATCAAGGAAGGTTACTATCTAGGGAGAGACTGATCAAGGAGAGGTGACTATCTAGGGAGACTGATCAAGGAAGGTTACTAACTGAGGGAGACTGATCAAGGAAGGTTACTAACTGAGGGAGACTGATCAAGGAAGGCTGCTAGACTGATCAAGTAAGGTTACTATCTAGGGAGACTGACCAAGGAAGGTTATTAACTGAGGGAGACTGATCAAGGATCAAGGAAGGTTATTAACTGAGGGAGACTGATCAAGGAAAGTTATTAACTGAGGGAGACTGATCAAGGAAGGCTGCTAGCTGAGGGAGACTGATTAAAGAGGTTACTAGCTGAGGGAGACTGATCAAATGAGGTTACTAGCTGAAGAAGACTGATCAAGGGTGGTTCAATGGAAGCTACTACCTTGGGGGGGGAAGTTTATAAGAAGTATGTGATCATGCGGCCCTAATCCTAGCCTTGGCCCTAGTCCGTGCTATGTGGGTTGGAAAGAACTTTGACCTTTGGGCCTGCACCTACGGCATCAATCTATCTCTCAGGGAGTGCGCTAGTTGAAGCATATTTAAAAAGTGGCAGGGCCCCAAGCCCTCCCAAAAGCCAACACTCATATTTCAGCTAAATCACTTTAGTAACTTCCTCAACTTGCTATTGGCTGCAGGTAGACTCCCGGTGCACCTCGAACCTAAGTAAGTAAACAGGCTGGTAAGTAAACAGGCTGGACTAAAAAATGTTGAAAATGTGAAAACTCTTGAAATTCATTTCCATGGACACACTTATGAATCTAATTATGTATTTATTTTCCCACACGTACACATAATCTGCATACAATAGATCTCTTCATAAAAATAAAATTATACCAGATGGCTCCATTGCAGTAAAAAGACGTAGGCATTAGTGCTTGTTGATATAGCACAATCAAGCAAGGAAGCTGCTGTTATTCCAGGGTCAGGTTAAGACTGTCCTTCTCATATCTTGAGCTACGCTCTGCTGTGCAGCCTAATATCAGTTGATTTACTGGTGAATAACCTGCGTCTAAAACCAGGCAACAAGTCGGTTAGCAATTAACGTGGTATGGTGCTATGGTTGGTTACTTCTGGAATTCTGCTGTGCAAACTCTTGCCTACCTTGAAGGAGGCTGCAGTGATCCCTGGCTGACTCTAATAGCAAAGCAACAAGGAATGTCTGTACTGACTTATAGCTGACTCTAATAGCAAAGCAACAAGGAATGTCTGTACTGACTTATAGCTGACTCTAATAGCAAAGCAACAAGGAATGGTCTGTGCTGACTTAGAGCTGACTCTAATAGCAAAGCAACAAGGAATGGTCTGTACTGACTTATAGCTGACTCTAATAGCAAAGCAACAAGGAATGTCTGTACTGCCTTATAGCTGACTCTAATAGCAAAGCAACAAGGAATGGTCTGTGCTGACTTAGAGCTGACTCTAATAGCAAAGCAACAAGGAATGGTCTGTACTGACTTATAGCTGACTCTAATAGCAAAGCAACAAGGAATGGTCTGTGCTGACTTATAGCTGACTCTAATAGCAAAGCAACAAGGAATGTCTGTACTGCCTTATAGCTGACTCTAATAGCAAAGCAACAAGGAATGGTCTGTACTGACTTATAGCTGACTCTAATAAGCAAAGCAACGAGGAATGGTCTGTACTGACTCGACAGTTAAAAGTGAGTGAGGTAAATTGTTTGCTCGTTGGTCCGCTGCCATCTGGAGTTTCATCTCTGCTCGTTGGTATGCTGTCGTCTGGAGTGGTTCATCTCTGCTCGTTGGTCCGCTGCCGGTGGATTGGCACAATCTCGAAACAGTAACAAACAACAACAAAAAACTGAACAAATTTTTCCCCTTTTTTTCAGGGGAAAAAAAAGTGAACAAAAGTGTTCCTTGTGCACCATAACCAGCTAGGGCTAGGGCTAGTGTTCCCTTGTGCACCATAACCAGCTAGGGCTAGGGCTAGTGTTCCCTTGTGCACCATAACCAGCTAGGGCTAGGGCTAGTGTTCCCTTGTGGACCATAACCAGCTAGGGCTAGAGCTAGTGTTCCCTAACCAGCTAGGGCTAGGGCTAGTGTTATGCTGCTTTTTCAAATCTGAATTTGAACTTTCCTAGCATATGGAAGAGATGAATGTGTGAAGGTTGATAGAGGAACTCTCCTAGCATATGGAAGAGATGAATGTGTGAAGGTTGATAGAAGGAACTCTCCTAGCATATGGAAGAGATGAATGTGTGAAGGTTGATAGAAGGAACTCTCCTAGCATATGGAAGAGATTAATGTGTGAAGGTTGATAGAGGAACTGTCCTAGCATATGGAAGAGATGAATGTGTGAAGGTTGATAGAGGAACTCTCCTAGCATATGGAAGAGATGAATGCGTGAAGGTTGATAGAAGGAACTCTCCTAGCATATGGAAGAGATGAATGTGTGAAGGTTGATAGAGGAACTCTCCTAGCATATGGAAGAGATGAATGCGTGAAGGTTGATAGAAGGAACTCTCCTAGCATATGGAAGAGATGAATGTGTGAAGGTTGATAGAGGAACTCTCCTAGCATATGGAAGATATGAATGTGTGAAGGTTGATAGAGGAACTCTCCTAGCATATGGAAGAGATGAATGTGTGAAGGTTGATAGAGGAACTCTCCTAGCATATGGAAGAGATGAATGTGTGAAGGTTGATAGAGGAACTCTCCTAGCATATGGAAGAGATGAATGTGTGAAGGTTGATAGAAGGAACTCTCCTAGCATATGGAAGAGATGAATGTGTGAAGGTTGATAGAGGAACTCTCCTAGCATATGGAAGAGATGAATGTGTGAAGGTTGATAGAGGAACTCTCCTAGCATATGGAAGAGATGAATGTGTGAAGGTTGATAGAAGGAACTCTCCTAGCATATGGAAGAGATGAATGTGTGAAGGTTGATAGAGCAACTCTCCTAGCATATGGAAGAGATGAATGTGTGGAGGTTGATAGAAGGAACTCTCCTAGCATATGGAAGAGATGAATGTGTGAAGGTTGATAGAGGAACTCTCCTAGCATATGGAAGAGATGAATGTGTGAAGGTTGATAGAGGAACTCTCCTAGCATATGGAAGAGATGAATGTATGAAGGTTGATAGAGGAACTCTCCTAGCATATGGAAGAGATGAATGTGTGAAGGTTGATAGAGGAACTCTCCTAGCATATGGAAGAGATGAATGTGTGAAGGTTGATAGAAGGAACTCTCCTAGCATATGGAAGAGATGAATGTGTGAAGGTTGATAGAGCAACTCTCCTAGCATATGGAAGAAATGAATGTGTGAAGGTTGATAGAGGAACTCTCCTAGCATATGGAAGAGATGAATGTGTGAAGGTTGATAGAGGAACTTTCCTAGCATATGGAAGAAATGAATGTGTGAAGGTTGATAGAGGAACTCTCCTAGCATATGGAAGAGATGAATTTTTGAAGGTTGATAGAGGAACTCTCCTAGCATATGGAAGAGATGAATGTGTGAAGGTTGATAGAGGAACTGTCCTAGCATATGGAAGAGATGAATGTATGAAGGTTGATAGAGGAACTCTCCTAGCATATGGAAGAGATGAATGTGTGAAGGTTGATAGAGGAACTGTCCTAGCATATGGAAGAGATGAATGTGTGAAGGTTGATAGAGGAACTCTCCTAGCATATGGAAGAGATGAATGTGTGAAGGTTGATAGAGCAACTCTCCGAGCATATGGAAGAGATGAATGTGTGAAGGTTGATAGAGGAACTCTCCTAGCATATGGAAGAGATGAATGTGTGAAGGTTGATAGAGGAACTCTCCTAGCATATGGAAGAGATGAATGTGTGAAGGTTGATAGAGGAACTCTCCTAGCATATGGAAGAGATGAATGTGTGAAGGTTGATAGAGGAACTCTCCTAGCATATGGAAGAGATGAATGTGTGAAGGTTGATAGAGGAACTCTCCTAGCATATGGAAGAGATGAATGTGTGAAGGTTGATAGAGGAACTCTCCTAGCATATGGAAGAGATGAATGTGTGAAGGTTGATAGAGGAACTCTCCTAGCATATGGAAGAGATGAATGTGTGAAGGTTGATAGAAGGAACTCTCCTAGCATATGGAAGAGATGAATGTGTGAAGGTTGATAGAGGAACTCTCCTAGCATATGGAAGAGATGAATGTGTGAAGGTTGATAGAAGGAACTCTCCTAGCATATGGAAGAGATGAATGTGTGAAGGTTGATAGAGGAACTTTCCTAGCATATGGAAGAGATGAATGTGTGAAGGTTGATAGAGGAACTCTCCTAGCATATGGAAGAGATGAATGTGTGAAGGTTGATAGAGGAACTCTCCTAGCATATGGAAGAGATGAATGTGAAGGTTGATAGAGGAACTCTCCTAGCATATGGAAGAGATGAATGTGTGAAGGTTGATAGAGGAACTCTCCTAGCATATGGAAGAGATGAATGTGTGAAGGTTGATAGAGGAACTGTCCTAGCATATGGAAGAGATGAATGTGTGAAGGTTGATAGAGGAACTCTCCTAGCATATGGAAGAGATGAATGTGTGGAGGTTGATAGAGGAACTCTCCTAGCATATGGAAGAGATGAATGTGTGAAGGTTGATAGAGCAACTCTCCTAGCATATGGAAGAGATGAATGTGTGAAGGTTGATAGAGGAACTCTCCTAGCATATGGAAGAGATGAATGTGTGAAGGTTGATAGAAGGAACTCTCCTAGCATATGGAAGAGATGAATGTGTGAAGGTTGATAGAGGAACTTTCCTAGCATATGGAAGAGATGAATGTGTGAAGGTTGATAGAGGAACTCTCCTAGCATATGGAAGAGATGAATGTGTGAAGGTTGATAGAAGGAACTCTCCTAGCATATGGAAGAGATGAATGTGTGAAGGTTGATAGAGGAACTTTCCTAGCATATGGAAGAGATGAATGTGTGAAGGTTGATAGAGGAACTCTCCTAGCATATGGAAGAGATGAATGTGTGAAGGTTGATAGAGGAACTCTCCTAGCATATGGAAGAGATGAATGTGTGAAGGTTGATAGAGGAACTGTCCTAGCATATGGAAGAGATGAATGTGTGAAGGTTGATAGAGGAACTTTCCTAGCATATGGAAGAGATGAATGTGTGAAGGTTGATAGAGCAACTTTCCTAGCATATGGAAGAGATGAATGTGTGAAGGTTGATAGAGGAACTCTCCTAGCATATGGAAGAGATGAATGTGAAGGTTGATAGAGGAACTCTCCTAGCATATGGAAGAGATGAATGTGTGAAGGTTGATAGACGAACTCTCCTAGCATATGGAAGAGATGAATGTGTGAAGGTTGATAGAAGGAACTCTCCTAGCATATGGAAGAGTTGAATGTGTGAAGGTTGATAGAGGAACTGTCCTAGCATATGGAAGAGATGAATGTGTGGAGGTTGATAGAGGAACTCTCCTAGCATATGGAAGAGATGAATGTGTGAAGGTTGATAGAGGAACTTTCCTAGCATATGGAAGAGATGAATGTGTGAAGGTTGATAGAGGAACTTTCCTAGCATATGGAAGAGATGAATGTGTGAAGGTTGATAGAGGAACTCTCCTAGCATATGGAAGAGATGAATGTGTGGAGGTTGATAGAGGAACTCTCCTATCATATGGAAGAGATGAATGTGTGAAGGTTGATAGAGGAACTCTCCTAGCATATGGAAGAGATGAATGTGTGAAGGTTGATAGAGGAACTCTCCTAGCATATGGAAGAGATGAATGTGTGAAGGTTGATAAAGGAACTCTCCTAGCATATGGAAGAGATGAATGTGTGAAGGTTGATAGAGGAACTCTCCTAGCATATGGAAGAGATGAATGTGTGAAGGTTGATAGAGGAACTCTCCTAGCATATGGTTGTATCTTGAAAGTCATTTAGAGATTGAAAGCTCATTTGTAATGGGTGGGTTTTTTAATTGGCGAAGCAATGCGGCATGACCAGGAAGGTTCTGAGAACTGCTCGAAGCGAGAAGAAGGCCTAGGGACATAATGTGAACCTAACTCACCCACACCTACCTAACTCACCCCATGCCTACCTAACTCACCCCATACCTACCTAACTCACCCCATACCTACCTAACTCACTCCATACCTGCCTAACTCACTCCATACCTACCTAACTCACCCCATACCTACCTAACTCACCCCATACCTACCTTAACTCACATCATACCTACCTAACTCACCCCATACCTACCTAACTCACCCCATACCTACCTAACTCACCCCACTACCTAACTCACTCCATATCTTCCTAACTCACTCCATATCTTCCTAACTCACTCCATATCTTCCTAACTCACTCCATATCTTCCTAACTCACTCCATATCTTCCTAACTCGCTCCATATCTACCTAACTCGCCCCATACCTACCTAACTCACCCCATACCTACCTAACTCGCCCCATACCTACCTAACTCGCCCCATACCTACCTAACTCGCCCCATACCTACATAACTCGCCCCATACCTACCTAACTCACCCCACTACCTAACTCACTCCATATCTTCCTAACTCACTCCATATCTTCCTAACTCACTCCATATCTTCCTAACTCACTCCATATCTTCCTAACTCACCCCACACCTACCTAACTCACCCCATACCTACCTAACTCACCCCATACCTACCTAACTCACCCCATACCTACCTAACTCACCCCATACCTACCTAACTCACCCCATACCTACCTAACTCACCCCATACCTACCTAACTCACCCCATACCTACCTAACTCACCCCATACCTACCTAACTCACCCCATAACTCACCCCATACCTACCTAACTCACCCCATACCTACCTAACTCACCCCATACCTACCTAACTCACCCCATACCTACCTAACTCACCCCATACCTACCTAACTCACCCCATACCTACCTAACTCACCCCATACCTACCTAACTCACCCCATACCTACCTAACTCACCCCATGCCTACCTAACTCACCCCATACCTGCCTAACTCACCCCATACCTACCTAACTCACCCCATACCTACCTAACTCACTCCATACCTACACCTACTTAACTCAGTCAGACCAAGACCTATGTTTTGTTTAATTACATAGGGGCTAAAGGGATAAAACCATGGCTTTATCCCCCCCTCCCTTCCCCCTGGTCAGATATCAGGCAGTCAGAGTGAAATCATAAGAAGGCTTTTTGGAGTCAGTGCTAACCAGGCATGTCACACTGTCCAAGGATAATGGCTGTAATAATTGCTGCACATTCAAGTTCTGTAGAAACAGTGAGGAATTGTTACTAATGGCCAACAGTAGAAGTAGTCCCTCCCAATTCAACCCACAGTGTAGCCAGTGCATCTTGTACACGCACACTCCCAATTCAACCCACAGTGCAGCCAGTGCATCTTGTACACAACACACTCCCAATTCAACCCACAGTGCAGCCAGTGCATCTTGTGCACAACGCACTCCCAATTCAACCCACAGTGCAGCCAGTGCATCTTGTGCACACACACTCCCAATTCAACCCACAGTGCAGCCAGTGCATCTTGTACACACACACACTCCCAATTCAACCCACAGTGCAGCCAGTGCACAACACACTCCCAATTCAACCCACAGTGCAGCCAGTGCATCTTGTGCACAACACACTCCCAATTCAACCCACAGTGCAGCCAGTGCATCTTGTGCACAATACACTCCCAATTCAACCCACAGTGCAGCCAGTGCATCTTGTGCACAATACACTCCCAATTCAACCCACAGTGCAGCCAGTGCATCTTGTACACTCCCAATTCAACCCACAGTGCAGCCAGTGCATCTTGTGCACAACACACTCCCAATTCAACCCACAGTGCAGCCAGTGCATCTTGTACACTCCCAATTCAACCCACAGTGCAGCCAGTGCATCTTGTGCACAACACACTCCCAATTCAACCCACAGTGCAGCCAGTGCATCTTGTACACAGCACACTCCCAATTCAACCCACAGTGCAGCCAGTGCATCTTGTACACTACACACTCCCAATTCAACCCACAGTGCAGCCAGTGCATCTTGTTGTACAAACACACTCCCAATTCAACCCACAGTGCAGCCAGTGCATCTTGTACACTACACACTCCCAATTCAACCCACAGTGCAGCCAGTGCATCTTGTTGTACAAACACACTCCCAATTCAACCCACAGTGCAGCCAGTGCATCTTGCACTCCCAATTCAACCCACAGTGCAGCCAGTGCATCTTGTGCACAACACACTCCCAATTCAACCCACAGTGCAGCCAGTGCATCTTGTATACACACACTCCCAATTCAACCCACAGTGCAGCCAGAGCATCTTGTACACACACACACTCCCAATTCAACCCACAGTGCAGCCAGTGCATCTTGTACACAACACACTCCCAATTCAACCCACAGTGCAGCCAGTGCATCTTGTGCACAACACACTCCCAATTCAACCCACAGTGCAGCCAGTGCATCTTGTACACACACACTCCCAATTCAACCCACAGTGCAGCCAGTGCATCTTGTGCACACACACTCCCAATTCAACCCACAGTGCAGCCAGTGCATCTTGTACACAACACACTCCCAATTCAACCCACAGTGCAGCCAGTGCATCTTGTACACACACACTCCCAATTCAACCCACAGTGCAGCCAGTGCATCTTGTGCACACACACTCCCAATTCAACCCACAGTGCAGCCAGTGCATCTTGTACACAACACACTCCCAATTCAACCCACAGTGCAGCCAGTGCATCTTGTACACAACACACTCCCAATTCAACCCACAGTGCAGCCAGTGCATCTTGTGCACAACACACTCCCAATTCAACCCACAGTGCAGCCAGTGCATCTTGTTGTACAAACACACTCCCAATTCAACCCACAGTGCAGCCAGTGCATCTTGTACACAACACAAAGTATGCTTTATTAAAAATTAAAAATAAACTACATCAGATTGACTTGACAGACAGGAAATGGGGTCAATGTTGACTACAAAGATTAAGAGGATCCTTTACCTTTATGGACCTTGTTTACTAGATTTGAAGTACATGTACAGTTGAATATGCATAGGATGATGCGAGCTGTAGTCTGCATGGGATGGCACAGGCTGTAGTCTGCATGGGATGGCACAGGCTGTAGTCTGCATGGGATCAGGCTGTAGTCTGCATGGGATGGCACAGGCTGTAGTCTGCATGAGATGGCACAGGCTGTAGACTGCATGGGATGGCACAGGCTGTAGTCTGCATGGGATGGCACAGGCTGTAGTCTGCATGGGATGGCACAGGCTGTAGTCTGCATGGGATGGCACAGGCTGTAGACCGCATGGGATGGCACAGGCTGTAGTCTGCATGGGATGGCACAGGCTGTAGTCTGCATGGGATGGCACAGGCTGTAGTCTGCATGGGATGGCACAGGCTGTAGTCTGCATGGGATGGTACAGGCTGCAGTCTGCTGTTGTGTTGTTATAATCGAGTCCCAGTGGCAGACCTGTTTTTTCCCCCTCCTGGCAGAGCAGGTGCACACTCTGGTAGTTATTGTGGTGGATGAAGGTAGTTACCTCACTCCAAGCCGAGTTGTGATAGCTCTTTTGATCTAGTACCTGCTTGGCTGGCACATGAACATGGGAAGCCTCCCAACTGGCACCTCTCCCACATTGCAGGCTCCCATCGTGTGCAAACTGGTAGGGCCAAAGAAACTGAGCACACCTTTCGTTTTGTCACCATAAATGAGTTAGAATTACTTGGAGCACAGTCACATGACATTTTCTATAACTTTGCTACACATGAGGTACAAAATTTATGGTTGGTTCCGAAGATTCCAGATAGGCTTTGGGCTTCGAGGGTTCCACAGAGCACCCCCCCCCCCCCCTTCCCTTTCTGAAGGATTATGTACCTATGTTATCATCTCATTTTGGTTCCTATCTGACTAGGTTTCTTTGCCTCGGAATCAATAAAACTGTGTGCAATTCAACTTGTGCCCTGCAGCATCCTCAGCGTATTGATTTGGTAAAGGGTAAAGGGTAGAGTCATGCTTTTTCATTTGCAAACCCCTTATCCAGAATCCTGTATCTGTCACTGACTTTCAAAACACCATGGCTACATCTGGACTGGCCACCAGCTGCACTAGTGTGAACGGGCTGCTCGGTTATTGGCACGACCTCTCACCAGATAGCAGAACAAGTCAGCCTGAAATAGTACAAAGAACAAATCAAGACCCTATTAACCCCCTGCCCCCCTACCCCCCTGCAAGCTCTCCAAAACTATGTCGGCCTCATACCCCCCTAAAAATTCACCCCCCCCCAAATAATAGAGTAAGGAAAGGATGCTGGACATAGTTCCTTTTTCCCCTTTTTTCTTCCTCCCCCCGCCCCTTTCCCACTGCCACGCCCCTTCCCCCCCCCTTTTTAAAAATGCATACATTAAAAACCCCAATGCAATTAAGCGTGCCTGAATTAAAATATGCATGTATCGAAGGGGCTCGGGTAGGGAGCCAGCTCATCCAGAGAGTTGAGTTCCAACACCATAGGGTTATAGCTAACCTCTGAAACAGGTGCTGAGTTGTTTCAGTTGCTCGGTTCATCAACGGGCTCTAGCTTTTCACCCTTTTTCCTTCGCTACCCACTTGATGCCTATCACTCGTTACTAATTTATATTTTAAGTCGCAGAGTGACAGCTTTAACAATCTCAGTCCTGCCAACAGAGGGGGTAATATAATGGAGCAATTTGATTGGTCAGTTACAGACTCGTTGCTTCGTTACGACTCCTGGGAATGTATATCTTGGAACTGTTCGATGCTTTTAGTAAACAACATTAGTTTAAATATCCGCAGATGTTGACTAACAGAAGAATTCACAGGGAGGAATTCTCGGAGGCTTGTGTGACATATAGTGGAAGCCACACCCTGTTCTTCTAGGAATTTTAACTGCAAAAAAAATCCTCGAGTATTGAACTCGAAAATATCAAAATATCCAGAAAGAGAACTCGGCTTGAGAATGGGATAATCCATGTCGTTTTTATTGGGTAAGGGACGATCCCAGCTCAAGCCATGCTTGCATGGTCCAGCTAGATTCACGCTGAGCGTGTCGTGGTGAATTCTCGCTTCTGATAGAGTAGAAGGCGTGGTCCTCTTGGCTAAGTTGACATGCCCTCGTTAGATTTTAAGGGCAGATCTTTCTTTATCCTCAAGACTTTCAAATTGCAGAGGTATATATAAAGTTGAAATTGTTGTTCCCTGAGAACCAACTGCCAAGTGTGCCGTCCAACCCTTTCAGTCTTCCCACAATGCGCTACAAGGGTGGAGAGTTGGTGTAATTAGATTAATATTGTCCAATTAGAGCTAATTAGATTCAGCATGCCTGGCACGGCCAAATTTGCATTGGTGGATGCTAGAATACTTCTTTTTGTGTTGGTAATGGATGTTCTGACCTTAACATGTACTAGCTCTTGGTTGCTCTGACCCTAATAGGCACTAGCTCTGTGTTGCTCTGACCCTAATAGGCACTAGGTCCTGGGTTGCTCTGACCTTAACAGGCACTAGCTCTGGAGATGCTCCGGGCACTAGCTCTGGGTTGCTCTGACCTTAACAGGCACTAGCTCTGGGGTTGCTCTGACCTTAACAGGCACTAGCTCTGGAGATGCTCTGACCCTAACAGGCACTAGCTCTGGGTTGCTCTGACCTTAACAGGCACTAGCTCTGGGGTTGCTCTGACCTTAATTAACCCTCTCACTGTCAGCATTGTGGAGAATTATTTTAAATTTAACACAGCCACATTAAAAAATTAGTATCAAATCAGATATTTAGCTGAACCATTTACCATTTGGTCATGTGATAGCATGATAGTTTTAGAAGTTGTGGTCAAAAGGTGTGACTACAAACTGACCACCTAATATGAATATAATTATGCAAACAATGGTCATGATTAGGAGTGCCATAACTTCTCCATAGTTCATGTTATGGACTCGATATATAGCTCATAAGATAGCTCTATCCATATCCTTTCTTTTGCTTCTAAGAACCTAGGAATATACATTACTATACAAAAGTTATGCCAACCCATAATAAGGTCTTCATAAATCGACCACAAAAAATGTCCTTATTTATCAACAAGAACTTTGTCAATACAACATTCAGTAAACATTTGATATAATTGTTTGACATAATGTAATCGAAAGAAATTTTGGTTGGAGTTTGAGGTGAAATCAGTGTCTGTGGCAAAAGTCAACCAAGTTGTGGAAAGCATGGAAACAATTCCGATCCTCCATAATGCAAAGGTGAACATTGCAGTATTTGCATTGCACACGACTATCTCCGAGGTAGGAATGGATGCCTTCACATTCTTCGTCACTTGATTCATCACCAGAAATGTCCCAAGCTGCCCTAGTCACTTGGGAAATAATTTCAGCTATTGACAGTCTCTTCTCCATCGTTGATATCGTCCGACTGAAAATCGTTCGTGTTTTAAATATAATTTCATCAACTTTCCTCCGTCCAACCGCCGTAATTTTTTAAAATGTAAATAGAGTTTGAATTCAGCTATCTTTTGATATAAAAATTATTGCCTATTGACAAATACTTATATTTTATTTTATTTTTCAAAGCCGTGGCGCCGTATGGTGCCATTGACAGTGAGAGGGTTAACAGGCACTAGCTCTGGAGATGCTCTGGCCCTAACAGGCACTAGCTCTGGGTTGCTCTGACCTTAACAGGCACTAGCTCTGGGGGTGCTCTGACCTTAACAGGCACTAGCTCTGGAGATGCTCTGACCTTAACAGGCACTAGCTCTGGGTTGCTCTGACCTTAACAGGCACTAGCTCTGGAGATACTCTGACCCTAACAGGTACTAGCTCTGGGGATGCTCTGACCTTAACAGGCACTAGCTCTGGGTTGCTCTGACCTTAACAGGCACTAGCTCTGGAGATGCTCTGAACAGGCACTAGCTCTGGAGATGCTCTGACTTTAGCTCTGGGGATGCTCTGACTTTAAGGCACTAGCTGTGAGGATGCTCTGACTTTAAGGCACTAGCTGTGAGGATGCTCTGACCTTAACATGTACTAGCTCTGGGGATGCTCTGACCTTAACAGGCACTAGCTCTGGAGATGCTCTGACTTTAACAGGCACTAGCTCTGGGGATGCTCTGACCTTAACAGGCACTAGCTCTGGAGATGCTCTGACTTTAACAGGCACTAGCTCTGGGTTGCTCTGACCTTAACAGGCACTAGCTCTGGAGATGCTCTGACCTTAACAGGCACTAGCTGTGGGGATGCTCTGACCTTAACAGGCACTAGCTGTGGGGATGCTCTGACCTTAACAGGCACTAGCTCTGGGGATGCTCTGACCTCAACAGGCACTAGCTCTGGAGATGCTCTGACCTTAACAGGCACTAGCTCTGGGGATGCTCTGACCTTAACAGGCACTAGCTCTGGAGATGCTCTGACCTTAACAGGCACTAGCTCTGGGGATGCTCTGACCTTAACAGGCACTAGCTCTGGAGATGCTCTGACCTTAACAGGCACTGGCTGTGGGGATGCTCTGACCTTAACATATACTAGCTGTGGGGATGCTCTGACCTTAACATATACTAGCTGTGGGGATGCTCTGACCTTAACATATACTAGCTGTGGGGATGCTCTGACCTTAACATATACTGGCTGTGGGGATGCTCTGACCTTAACAGGCACTGGCTGTGGGGATGCTCTGACCTTAACATATACTAGCTCTGGAGATGCTCTGACCTTAACAGGCACTAGCTCTGGGGATGCTCTGACCTTAACAGGCACTAGCTCTGGAGATGCTCTGACCTTAACAGGCACTAGCTCTGGAGATGCTCTGACCTTAACAGGCACTAGCTCTGGAGATGCTCTGACCTTAACAGGCACTAGCTCTGGAGATGCTCTGACCTTAACAGGCACTAGCTCTGTTGGCTTTTAGATTTTTTTCTCTCTAGCATTTTTTTTGTTTGTTTTTGTTTTTTGCAGTTGGAAATTCTTGAATGTTGTACTTGCTCTATGCCACCTTAAGTCTGCCAAGCTTCTCATACTAGGAGCATCAGTTCTTGTTTGGAAGCTAGCAAAACAAGAACTGAGGAAATTAAGCTTCAACTGAGGAAATTAAGCTTCAACTGAGGAAATTAAGCTTCAACTGAGGAAATTAAGCTAGCATCTAAGCTTCAACTGCGAGGAAATTAAGCTTCAACTGAGGAAATTAAGCTAGCATCTAAGCTTCAACTGAGGAAATTAAGCTAGCATCTAAGCTTCAACTGAGGAAATTATCGGGTCTCATGGCGATTGTAATAGTGCCAACAACAACAACTATTGTAAGCTAGTTATCACAGCTCTCTTCCCTTGGTCGAGAGGACGGCTTCTTCTTGGAAAACTCCATTTACATCCTCAGTATCGGTTCTCCTTTGACCCCTTGAAGACTGCTTGAGTGTTACTTTCATCTTGGTGATTGACCCCTCCCCTGCATTGCCATGTGGGCAGTGTCATGAATATATTCTAGTTCTTATTAGCTGCAATTCATTTGGTATGGTTTAACCCCTTCATGCTTATGAATCTACCTAGTGAGCACAATGGTTAACCCTTTAGTAATATATTATTAACCTATAGGTATACCCAATTAACCCTTATGTTCTCTTCAATATTAACTATATCTAACTCTCAGCTAAAGTGACCTTATTGTGGGAGGAACTGGTTGGGTATGGGTTACTGATTTATTCAATTAACCCTTACATTTTCCTAGTTAGCATTATATTATTAACCCTTTATTTCCCATTTATTTCTTAGGTTCCCTTTTAATAGTGTATCAATAGTGTATCAATAACAACTTTACTTTTAAATATAACCCTATGTAGTTGCTTCAGCATAGTGTCATGTTAACCCTTTCTTTCCAGCTGGATTAGGTCGTCCAACTCGCTACTGTACGAGCCCGCTCTCTGTCGCATGATTCACAAGCTCATGAAGAAGCTCTTTATGCAGCTCATCGGAGAATTTAAGCGGCTAGGCTCCATCATCGTATACGCTGACTACAACAAGATTGTGGTGTGCACCAAGAAGAAGTCCATGGCCGATGCAAGTTCCTACATCAAGTTTATTCTGCGCACCATCAAGTCTCGTGAGATCTTTCATTCGCTGCAGATGGAGCCCACTCTGTGTTGGGAATACTTGCTGTGGATGGACCAAGTAGGTGACAGCAGAGTTTAGTCTGCTCGCATATATGTTGCCGGAAAAATGTCTGTAGTAGTTCAGGACAGTGGAAAGCTAGATCCACAATATATATATATGTACTGTATGTATATATTTATATATGTTTATAATATATATAAAAGTACTGGGATGGCTAGTCCCACTATAGTTTCATGCGAATGCAATCATCAGGAACAATGCATTCGCATGAAACTATAGTAGGACTAGCCATCCCAGTACTTTTCTATTACTACTATTCAATAGCTCTGCTTTAACACAGCATTGAGCACTATTTGTAGCCTTCATCAGCTAACTACCTTCTAAGTATATATAATATATATATATATATATTTATACTTAGAAGGTAGTTTGCTGATGAAGGCTACAAATAACTGATGATTGCATTAGCATGAAACTGCAGTAGGACTAGCCATCCCAGTACTTTTCTATATATATATTTATATATATATTTATATAATATTTTTATATATTTATATATATATTTATATATATTAAAATCACCTCCTAATCAACTTCAAATTTTATTCACTCGACGTTTCGACTAGATCCTCTAGTCTTATATATATTTATATATATTTATATATTATTTATATATATGAAGTTATATATATTTATATATTATTATATATACATATACTATAATCTTGAGGTAGCTGTGCCAAGGTACAGGATGGAACATCCTTTTTTTGTTGGGTCAAAAGTGATACATTTCTGAAGACATAGAATAGCTTGTCTTACGACTAATTGAGGTCTTGTTCTATTAGAGTAGGGCTAGAGTGGCCTCGCTGGCAAATTGCTAGTGTTACACGAGTTCTAACATAGGTGTTGTAGTGTTTGGTAATGCCACCATGTTGCATAATTTGTGGGCTATTGTCCGGAATGTGAGGAGTACATGTGCAGGTATGTCCCTATACGGAATGGCTGATGATTGCAAGAGTCGTGCTATTTTGGCAGTGGTGGCTTCCAGGAGCTTGGGGTCCACCTAAAATTAATGGAAAAAATAAGTTTAAAAAATGGACGCCATCAGAACATAATTATACAGTTTATGGTATGAAATCCCAGTAGTTGTCGAGTGTAGTTGGCAAATATAGGTACACAGAGACACGTGCTGATACCGTAGACGCTGGTTTTTAAGCAGGTCGCTTATAGCATAAGTAAAGAAAATTTTCACTTAGTGCTGAGCAGCTGTTAAGCAGGCAGTACCCATATGCAAATGTAATCAATTTCTCGAAGGTATGAATCACCAAGTCTACGTGCCGGCCTAGCTAGGTGGAGCGGTGTAACTGTCGGAAAGAAGAATCTGGAGTGTGTCATCAGCGGGCACCACATCTGTGTGTCTGTTTGTTTCCCAGCAGTAGGAGAAGCCTGCCATTGCTCTCGAGCAGAGGAGACAGGGGCGTGCATGGTCTGAGCTTAATGAGTGCCGGCTGGAAGCAGTGG
Organism: Cladorhizidae sp. MBARI D1340-BT2; assembly: GCA_028752905.1. Taxonomy (NCBI): domain Eukaryota; kingdom Metazoa; phylum Porifera; class Demospongiae; order Poecilosclerida; family Cladorhizidae; species Cladorhizidae sp. MBARI D1340-BT2. The sequence continues at coordinate 4,199,296 of JAQNBH010000007.1, forward strand.
TGAAGGACTGCAGGCACTTAACAAAACTGGAAGCGTGCCTGCTTAATGACCAGCACTTGTGGTAGGCCACCATGAGTCCTTAGTTTATGCAACATTCTAATTGTGCATGTGAATTTTTCCATGCTCAATTTTAAAATAAGTCATCAATGTAGAAATCTTGTTTGTGAAAGTTTTCAATGGCCAATATTGGGGATTGCCAGGGGACTTGTCTTATGGCAGTTTAGCAAAGAAATCTTCAAGCACAATGGCTGTAGCTGTAAGCTCTTGAACATGCTCACCACCACGAATATAATCATCGCTTTCTCATTCTGGCCAAAGATGACTGAGAGTGGACTATTCCATAAGGCATGGCATGTAAATATAACTGAGTTAAAATAACGTAATCAGTCTCCACTCCCTTTAGGGGTAATATTGAGTTGTTCTGTGGGTGTCACACGGGGTGTTAGGGGCATGTTATAACACAAATGGGTGTGGTTTGAATGTCATGTGATTGTCTGTTTCCTAGGCTAATCACGGGGGCGTATCTGTAGCTCTTCCAAAATCACTCCAAAACCTCTTTGACGAAGGAACAGAAGATGATGAAGAAGATGCAGGGACCGAGGATAAAAATGAGAAGGAGAAGGAGGAGGGAGAAGGGGCTCCCATGGAGGAAGAGGGGGGAAGGGGTGCACTAGACGACACTTGGGGGGATGTGAGCTTCAATTCGGACAAGGGAAGTGAGCGCTTGGGGGGAAATGGCCAACAGAAGGAGAGGCAGCAGCGAAAGCTTCAGATGAACTGGCATATCTGCAAGTACTTGCCCAAAGAAGAATCCTGTCAGAGTTGCTTCCAGGTTAGCATGCACTCACATGGACTAGAGTTCAGGTTAGCATGCACTCACATGGACTAGAGTTCAGGTTAGCATGCACTCACATGGACTAGAGTTCAGGTTAGCATGCACTCACATGGACTAGAGTTCAGGTTAGCATGCACTCACATGGACTAGAGTTCAGGTTAGCATGCACTCACATGGACTAGAGTTCAGGTTAGCATGCACTCACATGGACTAGAGTTCAGGTTAGCATGCACTCACATGGACTAGAGTTCAGGTTAGCATGCACTCACATGGACTAGAGTTCAGGTTAGCATGCACTCACATGGACTAGAGTTCAGGTTAGCATGCACTCACATGGACTAGAGTTCAGGTTAGCATGCACTCACATGGACTAGAGTTCAGGTTAGCATGCACTCACATGGACTAGAGTTCAGGTTAGCATGCACTCACATGGACTAGAGTTCAGGTTAGCATGCACTCACATGGACTAGAGTTCAGGTTAGCATGCACTCACATGGACTAGAGTTCAGGTTAGCATGCACTCACATGGACTAGAGTTCAGGTTAGCATGCACTCGCATGGACTAGAGTTCAGGTTAGCATGCACTCGCATGGACTAGAGTTCAGGTTAGCATGCACTCACATGGACTAGAGTTCAGGTTAGCATGCACTCACATGGACTAGAGTTCAGGTTAGCATGCACTCACATGGACTAGAGTTCAGGTTAGCATGCACTCACATGGACTAGAGTTCAGGTTAGCATGCACTCACATGGACTAGAGTTCAGGTTAGCATGCACTCACATGGACTAGAGTTCAGGTTAGCATGCACTCACATGGACTAGAGTTCAGGTTAGCATGCACTCACATGGACTAGAGTTCAGGTTAGCATGCACTCACATGGACTAGAGTTCAGGTTAGCATGCACTCACATGGACTAGAGTTCAGGTTAGCATGCACTCACATGGACTAGAGTTCAGGTTAGCATGCACTCACATGGACTAGAGTTCAGGTTAGCATGCACTCACATGGACTAGAGTTCAGGTTAGCATGCACTCACATGGACTAGAGTTCAGGTTAGCATGCACTCACATGGACTAGAGTTCAGGTTAGCATGCACTCACATGGACTAGAGTTCAGGTTAGCATGCACTCACATGGACTAGAGTTCAGGTTAGCATGCACTCACATGGACTAGAGTTCAGGTTAGCATGCACTCACATGGACTAGAGTTCAGGTTAGCATGCACTCACATGGACTAGAGTTCAGGTTAGCATGCACTCACATGGACTAGAGTTCAGGTTAGCATGCACTCACATGGACTAGAGTTCAGGTTAGCATGCACTCACATGGACTAGAGTTCAGGTTAGCATGCACTCACATGGACTAGAGTTCAGGTTAGCATGCACTCACATGGACTAGAGTTCAGGTTAGCATGCACTCACATGGACTAGAGTTCAGGTTAGCATGCACTCACATGGACTAGAGTTCAGGTTAGCATGCACTCACATGGACTAGAGTTCAGGTTAGCATGCACTCACATGGACTTGAGTTCAGGTTAGCATGCACTCACATGGACTAGAGTTCAGGTTAGCATGCACTCACATGGACTAGAGTTCAGGTTAGCATGCACTCACATGGACTAGAGTTCAGGTTAGCATGCACTCACATGGACTAGAGTTCAGGTTAGCATGCACTCACATGGACTAGAGTTCAGGTTAGCATGCACTCACATGGACTAGAGTTCAGGTTAGCATGCACTCACATGGACTAGAGTTCAGGTTAGCATGCACTCACATGGACTAGAGTTCAGGTTAGCATGCACTCACATGGACTAGAGTTCAGGTTAGCATGCACTCACATGGACTAGAGTTCAGGTTAGCATGCACTCACATGGACTAGAGTTCAGGTTAGCATGCACTCACATGGACTAGAGTTCAGGTTAGCATGCACTCACATGGACTAGAGTTCAGGTTAGCATGCACTCACATGGACTAGAGTTCAGGTTAGCATGCACTCACATGGACTAGAGTTCAGGTTAGCATGCACTCACATGGACTAGAGTTCAGGTTAGCATGCACTCACATGGACTAGAGTTCAGGTTAGCATGCACTCACATGGACTAGAGTTCAGGTTAGCATGCACTCACATGGACTAGAGTTCAGGTTAGCATGCACTCACATGGACTAGAGTTCAGGTTAGCATGCACTCACATGGACTAGAGTTCAGGTTAGCATGCACTCACATGGACTAGAGTTCAGGTTAGCATGCACTCACATGGACTAGAGTTCAGGTTAGCATGCACTCACATGGACTAGAGTTCAGGTTAGCATGCACTCACATGGACTAGAGTTCAGGTTAGCATGCACTCACATGGACTAGAGTTCAGGTTAGCATGCACTCACATGGACTAGAGTTCAGGTTAGCATGCACTCACATGGACTAGAGTTCAGGTTAGCATGCACTCACATGGACTAGAGTTCAGGTTAGCATGCACTCACATGGACTAGAGTTCAGGTTAGCATGCACTCACATGGACTAGAGTTCAGGTTAGCATGCACTCACATGGACTAGAGTTCAGGTTAGCATGCACTCACATGGACTAGAGTTCAGGTTAGCATGCACTCACATGGACTAGAGTTCAGGTTAGCATGCACTCACATGGACTAGAGTTCAGGTTAGCATGCACTCACATGGACTAGAGTTCAGGTTAGCATGCACTCACATGGACTAGAGTTCAGGTTAGCATGCACCCACATAGATTAACAATACACAATACAATCAGTGCCGCTGTGCTGTGCTGGCAGGTATGTGTTGACTGCTGCCTAATGACAGAGACATTTAAGTCACTTTGCACTTAATGGAAGTCTATTTAAATTCACTTTGCGGATAATGGAGTCCATTGAAGTTCAATTTGCACTTGTAAGCAAGTAAGAATGGTAATGTTTCACTGATTTCCTAATGGAATAGGTTGACATCTATGGGGACACACACTGGACCAACACTACACTGGGTTGAGGCAGGTTGAAGTAGGTTGACAATAGCTCTATGGGGACACACACTGGGTCAACATCACACTGGGTGGAGGCCGGTTGAAGTAGGTTGACAATAGCTCTATGGGGACACACACTGGACCAACACTACACTGGGTGGAGGCAGGTTGGAGTAGGTTGACAATAGCTCTATGGGGACACACACTGGACCAACATCACACTGGGTGGAGGCCGGTTGAAGTAGGTTGACATAGCTCTATGGGGGCACACACTGGACCAACATCACACTGGGTGGAGGCAGATTGAAGTAGGTTGACAATAGCTCTATGGGGACACACACTGGACCAACACTACACTGGGTGGAGGCAGGTTGGAGTAGGTTGACAATAGCTCTATGGGGACACACACTGGACCAACATCACACTGGGTGGAGGCCGGTTGAAGTAGGTTGACATAGCTCTATGGGGGCACACACTGGACCAACATCACACTGGGTGGAGGCAGATTGAAGTAGGTTGACAATAGCTCTATGGGGGCACACACCGGACCAACACCACACTGGGTGGAGGCAGGTTGTCAATTTTTGCAGTTACGGGCATGTGGCTTTCGTTGCCAAGGGTCAACGTGCAAATCTAACCTAACGTAATTGGCATCCATCATAGTGTAGAGATTGGCTATCATTGATTGAGTTAGTCCGTCTGCAGTTGTGAAGGTCGTGTGGTTGGCTAGTTGCAACTCTCTTCCAGCCTTGTACATATATTCATGACCTTGTGAGTGTGCGTGTGTATATTTGCATAGTAACATGCGTTGCTACTGCACTCCATAAAAGTAGATAATGAGCTGCTGCAAGAGCGTCGCCGTCACTTGCATTAATGAAGCCATGTTTGTAGAATGTTTACGCGTTGCTGCTTGTGGGAGGGTCTTACCTGCCGTCTGGTTGGCGGTGGCTCAGTAAGTGGAAGGTTGGTGACCTGCGTGACCTCTAGCTACTGGGTGCTGAGTGCAGTGGCTGATTGTGCATATTAGCAGGAACTTTGAAATTGTGTCAATTCTGCAGGAAACCGAGTTCACTGACTCAACCTAGCATTACATCATGATGCCATCATTAGCATTGACAGATTGTTGTTTAATGATTTTATGTAGAGAAGGAGTGTGTGTGTGCTAGGCTTGGGAAGCCAGGTCTGTGGGTGCCTGCCTTGAAAGAAAGCATGGTTTGCTATTTCAGATAGCTCCCCTGGCCCAGGCCCTAACCCTAGCCACTGCCATGGCCCTAACCCTAGCCACTGCCATGGCCCTAACCCTAGCCACTGCCCATGGCCCTAACCCTAGCCACTGCCATGGCCCTAACCCTAGCCACTGCCCTGGTCCTAACCCTAGCCACTGCCCTGGCCTTAACCCTAGCCACTGCCCTGGCCCTAACCCTAGCCACTGCCCTGGCCCTAACCCTAGCTGAAAGCCTGATAAGGTGGCCATAACTTTGTGTTCTCTGACCTGCTGCTAATAACTCTATTAGATTATTCCATACAGCAGTCCTTTCCCCAGCCCTATCACAACTAGTGTTTTAAAGACAGACGAGTCCTACATAGTCTGGCACTGCTCTGGCTCAAGAGGTCCTGTTCCCACGCTGAGCACTCGGGGAAGACACAAACATTGACAGGACTTGAAAACTACACAGAATAAAAAAATACAATATTAATATTTAAAAAAAGAAAGTCCTACATTTTGGTATCTACTAATGCTTATCCCAAACCTCCAGGATTTCACAGCTTTCCTTCAGCGTGGGTTGACCAGCTGGTTCAAGTTTAATCCTGTAGATCATTAATCTGGTACCAATAACTCTAATTTGTACCATTTTCTCAGATCACAGAATGTTAAGGAAGCTGATATCAATCATTAATGGTGGCATACCTCACAGGGTACCAATCAGTAATGGCATGCATGGTGCAGTAAAGGGCACTGGTTTTATCTCCAGTGAACCTTACAGGATACCAATCATTAGTGCCATGCATGGTGCAGTAGAGTGCTGGCTTTATCTCCAGTCACTCACAGGATACCAATCTTCAATGGCATGCAGAATATCAATCATTAACGCCTGTTACGGCATGTATGGCGCAGTGCAGGGCGGCCCCAAGTGTACCTCACAGATTTGGTGACAAGTTACTTCAATAAACACCATAATTGAATCCATAGTTACTTTCTCAGGGACTGGTGCCAGGTAGCCTTTTGAAACAGCTGGGCTTATAAAGTTTTAATATTTGATCTATTTCACACCTACGTCTTCAGCTGGCTTGGTCGGTGGTCTGCAGTGATGTGTAGTGTAACCATGACGACTCCATACAGACACTCGTGTGACCAATGCGTTTCATTTGGACACTGGTCCCACTTGTCGTATTCAGTCACACCCTGTCAGGATTCCAACAGTCGCCTTCGTTGCAGTTTTACAGGCAGTTTAGTGAACAAGAGGCCACAAGCCACAGGCATGGCTATTGGTAGTGTTGACAATCGCGGAGCCAGCAGTGCATGTCCCGAGTTCAAAATTCTTTCCCACAAAACTTTTGTCGAGTCTGAGAAAAGTGTCATTTGTGAAGAATAATCAAATTTAGTTATTGGTGTCGGGTCATAAAGCACAAAATTGCTTTTAGATTGAGCATAGACCCATCCCAAACCGAAAGTATGAAAGGGCTGGTTGCAGAAACAGGAAGGAAATATACATACTTGGGATTTATTTCGGTGTGTGTGTGCGTGCGATGTTGTATGCTAGAGACACTTCTCTCTGGACACACTTACTGGCTAGAGACACTTCTCTCCGGACACACTTACTGGCTAGAGACACTTCTCTCTGGACACACTTACTGGCTAGAGACACTTCTCTCCGGACACACTTACTGGCTAGAGACACTTCTCTCCGGACACACTTACTGGCTAGAGACACTTCTCTCCGGACACACTTACTGGCTAGAGACACTTCTCTTCGGACACACCTACTGGCTAGAGACACTTCTCTCCGGACACACTTACTGGCTAGAGACACTTCTCCTGACACACTTACTGGCTAGAGACACTTCTCTCCGGACACACTTACTGGCTAGAGACACTTCTCTCCGGACACACTTACTGGCTAGAGACACTTCTCTCCGGACACACTTACTGGCTAGAGACACTTCTCTCCGGACACACTTACTGGCTAGAGACACTTCTCTTCGGACACACTTACTGGCTAGAGACACTTCTCTTCGGACACACTTACTGGCTAGAGACACTTCTCTTCGGACACACTTACTGGCTAGAGACACTTCTCTCCGGACACACTTACTGGCTAGAGACACTTCTCTCCGGACACACTTACTGGCTAGAGACACTTCTCTCCGGCCACACTTACTGGCTAGAGACACTTCTGTTGATACAATGACTTACTGGATAATCAACTTCACTCGACATTTCGACTAGGTGCTCTAGCCTTCATCAGGCATCATGAGCTGAGACGTCTTTGAGTGAGTACGTTATCAAGAAAGTCATTGTATCGGTATGTTACTGAGAGTTGGTTGCTAGGGTGTAATTGTGGTCATTTAGTGCTGAGTCGGCATAGCCACAACTTGTTGAAGTGGGTGGCCAGTTTCTTCACCGAGTGCTACTCAGAGATGTGTTTCCTAATCTGTCTATCAGTTGAAGGTCTAGTTTTTTATTAGACCACCTTCTGTATCTGACACTCAATGCAACAGTGACTCTTGATGTGGACAAGTCTTTGATTTTGAATCAAGGCTGCACCCCCGCATGTGTGAAGCAGGGTAAGGCTGCATTCCTGCATGTGTGAAGCAGGGTAAGGCTGCACTCCTGCATGGGGTAAGGCTGCACTCCTGCATGTGTGAAGCAGGGTAAGGCCACACCCGCATGTGTGATGCAGGGTGAGGTAATTTGTGTTGTTCGGTCAATAAACATGAACAATATATTCAAGTTGATGTCACGATTCTTATTTGGTGAAAATGATGAGCGACTCGTTAACTTTGCTAATGGCGAGAGTTATTTTTCTGTGGGTAAGTATGCATTGGTGGGGCTGGATGCTGAGCTTGTCGGCTCGTTTAGAAGCGTCCTAAGTTAGGCTTGTGTGGGGCTGTTTAAGTGCTGCACGGTCGTTAAGCAGGACTTCACGAGGGATATTTGCGTCTGTGGTTCTGGTATGGAAAAAGAAAGGGGGGAAAACTCCAGAGGCCGAAGTTGGTCCGTTCTTTTTCTTTCTTTTTTTCGTTTTGTTATTGTCCCAATCTGACCCTGGCTCCACTTGAGCTATGGTTCTAATACCTGGCCCTGTCTTGCCTTGGCCCACCTCAACCATGAGGTGTCTGATGTTGCTTGTGTCTCTAGGTCACCAGCCACTTGTCTCTAGGTCACCAGCCTCTTGTCTCTAGGTCACCAGCCTCTTGTCTCTAGGTCACCAGCCTCTTGTCTCTAGGTCACCAGCCACTTGTCTGTAGGTCACCAGCCACTTGTCTGTAGGTCACCAGCCACTTGTCTCTAGGTCACCAGCCACTTTTCTCTAGGTCACCAGCCACTTTTCTCTAGGTCACCAGCCACTTGTCTCTAGGTCACCAGCCACCTGTCTCTAGGTCACCAGCCACCTGTCTCTAGGTCACCAGCCACCTGTCTGTAGGTCACCAGCCTCTTGTCTCTAGGTCACCAGCCACTTGTCTGTAGGTCACCAGCCACTTGTCTGTAGGTCACCAGCCACTTGTCTCTAGGTCACCAGCCACTTGTCTCTAGGTCACCAGCCACTTGTCTCTAGGTCACCAGCCACTTGTCTCTAGGTCACCAGCCACTTGTCTCTGGGTCACCAGCCACCTGTCTCTAGGTCACCAGCCACTTGTCTGTAGGTCACCAGCCACTTGTTTCTAGGGTCACCAGCCACTTGTCTCTGGGTCACCAGCCACCTGTCTCTAGGTCACAAGCCACTTGTCTCTAGGTCACCAGCCACTTGTCTCTAGGTCACCAGCCACCTGTCTCTAGGTCACCAGCCACCTGTCTCTAGGTCACCAGCCACTTGTCTCTAGGTCACCAGCCACTTGTCTCTAGGTCACCAGCCACTTGTCTCTAGGTCACCAGCCACCTGTCTCTAGGTCACCAGCCACTTGTCTCTAGGTCACCAGCCACTTGTCTCTAGATAACTCCAGTCATCACTAAAATGTTCTCTTTGACACTAGAAAATTCTAGTAATTTGACGTGAGTTAACTTATATGTTAGATCTGTGCCTTCTCAGATACCATGAGCAAAGACAATAAAGGTTTAAACTCTGCAAATCCGAGCATGAATTTTGCTAGGTTTTGTGCTTTTGAATTTGAACCAACTTGTCCCAAACTCTAGATGTCCGTAACAAATGTTTTTCATATAGCAGAGCAAACATCCTGGGGAGTAATCACATAATTACTCAGGGCACTGGTTATTGGAAACACCCTTGTTCACCATACACTCCTTCAAAGGTAATGCTTGTCTGGCAGTTCTCCTTGTACTATAGCTGCCATGGTATCGTACAAATGACTTGTGATGGTGTTGGAGTCGATGTAAAGCCGGTCAAAGCTGGTCAAAGAAGCTGTTTGATGCAGCCTTCAAACAAACTGAAAGACTGTTAAGTAACTGATTCAATCGTTCCGAAAAGATTCTAAAGGACTATTCGTTGGCTGTTCAATCCCAGTGATCCCAGATACACTCATCGTATGTTGCGCGGGAGACTGGGAGGGTAGCAATCCCGTGGGGAAGACACGGTCCTCTGGAGTAGAGATCAAACGAAATGATCTTGTGGTATTAGATGAGGTGTTGCTGCTGCGATGTTGTGCCGTACCGCTGAGAATAACTGACTGTGTCCCTTGTGATGCAGCACGGAACACCAGCTAGGTACACTTTCTTTCGTTCTAGCCTGTGACTCGGTGTAAGACATGTGGGTTCTTGAGGTCGCACACAAACAGGAACCCTCTTACATGTGGGTTCTTGAGGTCGTTCACAAACAGGAACCCTCTTACATGTGGGTTCTTGAGGTCGCACACAAACAGGAACCCTCTTACATGTGGGTTCTTGAGGTCGCTCACAAACAGGACTCATCTTACATGTGGGTTCTTGAGGTCGCAGACAAACAGGAACCCTCTTACATGTGGGTTCTTGAGGTCGCTCACAAACAGGACTCATCTTACATGTGGGTTCTTGAGGTCGCACACAAACAGGACTCATCTTACATGTGGGTTCTTGAGATCACTCACAAACAGGAACCCTCTTACATGTGGGTTCTTGAGGTCGCTCACAAACAGGAACCCTCTTACATGTGGGTTCTTGAGGGTTCTTGAGGTCGCACACAAACAGGAACCCTCTTACATGTTGGTTCTTGAGGTCGCTCACAAACAGGACTCATCTTACATGTGGGTTCTTGAGGTCCCGCACAAACAGGAACCCTCTTACATGTGGGTTCTTGAGGTCGTTCACAAACAGGAACCCTCTTACATGTGGGTTCTTGAGGTCGCTCACAAACAGGACTCATCTTACATGTGGGTTCTTGAGGTCCCGCACAAACAGGAGCCCTCTTACATGTGGGTTCTTGAGGTCGTTCACAAACAGGAACCCTCTTACATGTGGGTTCTTGAGGTCGCTCACAAACAGGACTCATCTTACATGTGGGTTCTTGAGGTCCCGCACAAACAGGACTCATCTTACATGTGGGTTCTTGAGGTCGTGCACAAACAGAGCCCTCTCATAATCATCGCCCATGACTAGGAGATGCTGGGAAATTGGTCCTGAAATAGTTCGGATCCGTATTTGCTGATGCGAAGAATACTTGAAATAACCAGAAAAAATGTATGATCTTATTCGTTCACCAAATAATCCTATGCATATGCATATGTTGGTAGGAATACCACTGAAGTATTACCACCAAGTCTTAATGCCTGCAAATTACTGTTTAGAGATTATGCTGGAAAAATTATCTGACAAGTAAACTTGAAAGAGGCATCGTAATTGCTTATAATTAGAGTGAGTCCCTATGCAGATTTAGGCAGCAGTCGGGAGAGGGTTAAACGATTTCTCAGCTGTTGTGACGATGGCTGTGAGGAGACTTCCAAGGCTTGTTTGCGTTGAGATAATATAGCAATTATAAATCATGCACACACACACACACACACACGCGTGCATAAAGTTAATATAAATATGTATGACCTGGAGAAACACACACTAATACAGATACACACACACACGTACACACACACAGCCGGTGGTATAGTTAAATTAACACTCCTACTATCACAGGCTGAAATTAGCATAATAAGTTCTAGAAGCCTTCAAGAAGACTAGTAACTAATCATCAAGGAAGTTTTTGTCTGTGGACTACCTTCTTTGAGCCCAGTACAGCTGCTTTAACTACTTCTGTGCTTTGTAGCAATAGCGTTCTCACTGAGCACTCCGTAGGAATAGAGTATATGCAAATATCCAAAGTTGCTTAGCAGGCTCAACAGTGGCTTCTAGAAACTATAATCAGGTATATCTTCTTCACTTGTAGAGTTCCTTCTTTGGTCCTAGCCTAGAATCATCTGCACCCATGTGGTCCTTATTTGGATCTTAGCCTAGACCAGTGCAGCTGCTAGAGGCCTTCACACGCACTCCAGCGCTGTATTGAAAGATAATTCTTTATAAATACAAGCTGGCTATCCAAAGGCTTGTATTGTTTCTTGCAGCTATTTAGCTTCAGTTGCTCAATAGAATTATATGCATAGAGAAATAGTTCAGTCAAGGGACCAGATGCAGAAGCTAGTTGCTTCCTAATAACTGGGCTACGAGTAGGAGTTCATCTCGAGCTCCTCTTCATTGCAGTTGTAGGACTACTGATAACCACATAGTGGTAGCAATGACAACAGCTGGTGGTAGAGGATTACTACTGCAGGTTAAGGGGGTTAACACAATTACTTTATCCTGCCTGTGGTAATAGAATGTCTGGGAACTAATTAACCAAGGGGGGGGGCCTCATGAATGGTACTTGTCTACTTGGGCGGACTGTTCTCACAGCCTTTTCTGTGGTGTGCTTTTGGATGTGCTTTTGGATATGCAACTGGGTTCAGTTCACCCATAAGAAAATATGAAGTATCACCAGTCTCTTAGTGAATATAGATCGAGAGAACTGGCTGTCAGATTAGTAGACAGAGGAAAGAGAACTGGCTGGCAGATTAGTAAAACAGAGGAAAGAGAACTGGCTGGCAGATTAGTAGACAGAGGAAAGATAACTGGCTGGCAGATTTATAGACAGAGGAAAGAGAACTGGCTGGCAGATTAGTAGACAGAGGAAAGAGAACTGGCTGGCAGATTTATAGACAGCGAACTGGCTGGCAGATTTATAGACAGAAGAAAGAGAACTGGCTGGCAGATTTGTAGACAGAGGAAAGAGAACTGGCTGGCAGATTTATAGACAGAGGAAAGAGAACTGGCTGGTAGATTAGTAGACAAAGGAAAGAGAACTGGCTGACTGGCTGGCAGATTAGTAGACAGAGGAAAGAGAACTGGCTGGCAGATTTATAGACAGAAGAAAGAGAACTGGCTGGCAGATTTATAGACAGAAGAAAGAGAACTGGCTGGCAGATTTGTAGACAGAGGAAAGAGAACTGGCTGCACTTGGAGAGAACGGGCTGCATAGTTAATAGCTTGATACCTATCTATTAGGGGGGGTGGAGTTTCATTACTACATAGCTACTCCACTCCTCGACATACTCTAGCTATGGAGGAGACTGCACCATGTGTCATGAGGCTGTAGAAACTATACAAAGCTTGATAAGGTAGGAACACATATATGACATAGCTACTCCACTCCTCGACATGCTCTAGCTATGGAGGAGGCTGCACCATGTGTCATGAGGCTGTGGAAACTATACCAAGCTTGGTAAGGTAGGAACACATATATGACATAGCTACTCCACTCCTTGACGTGCTCTAGCTATGGAGGAGGCTGTACCATGTGTCATGAGGCTGTAGAAACTATACCAAGCTTGGTAAGGTAGGAACACATATATGACATAGCTACTCCACTCCTCGACATGCTCTAGCTATGGAGGAGGCTGTACCATGTGTCATGAGGCTGTAGAAACTATACCAAGCTTGGTAAGGTAGGAACACATATATGACATACTGTAGCTACTCCACTCCTCGACATGCTCTAGCTATGGAGGAGACTGCACCATGTGTCATGAGGCTGTAGAAACTATACCAAGCTTGGTAAGGTAGGACCACATATATTGTGATCCTTCGTTGCTGCTCTCTCTGATAGCGAGTGCAATTTTGAGAACAGGCTCTCAAAGAACTCGCAGCTGACATAGTACAGATACAATGACTTTCTCGATAATCGAGTTAAGCTACTCACTGAATATTTCGGCTAATGCTCTACATAATTGGGGTACAGAAGGAGGAGGACTGACTGCGTCGTATCAATAGAGGAGATATATACTAACAATGGAGAACATAAGCAGATCCAGAATGTAGAATATCTAGAGCCAATTGTCTGGAATTATTGTCGCCTATTGTATGGTCTTCCCTTCACTATTCTGACAATTCCGCCAGCCAGCGAGCACTGCATGATGACCTCACTCTTAGTGTGCTCCCAGCAAGCACTGCCTGATGACCTCACTCTTAGTGTGCTCCCAGCAAGCACTGCCTGATGACCTCACTCTTAGTGTGCTCCCAGCAAGCACTGCATGATGACCTCACTCTCAGTGTGCTTCCAGCAAGCACTGCCTGATGACCTACCTCTTAGTGTGCTCCCAGCAAGCACTGCCTGATGACCTCACTCTTAGTGTGCTCCCAGCAAGCACTGCCTGATGACCTCACTCTTAGTGTGCTCCCAGCAAGCACTGCCTGATGACCTCACTCTCAGTGTGCTCCTAGCAAGCACTGCCTGATGACCTCACTCTTAGTGTGCTCCCAGCAAGCACTGCCTGATGACCTCACTCTTAGTGTGCTCCCAGCAAGCACTGCCTGATGACCTCACTCTTAGTGTGCTCCCAGCAAGCACTGCCTGATGACCTCACTCTTAGTGTGCTCCCAGCAAGCACTGCATGATGACCTCACTCTTAGTGTGCTCCCAGCAAGCACTGCCTGATGGCCTCACTCTTAGTGTGCTCCCAGCAAGCACTGCCTGATGACCTCACTCTTAGTGTGCTCACAGCAAGCACTGCATGATGGCCTCACTCTTAGTGTGCTCCCAGCAAGCACTGCCTGATGGCCTCACTCTTAGTGTGCTCCCACCAAGCACTGCCTGATGACCTCACTCTTAGTGTGCTCCCAGCAAGCACTGCCTGATGACCTCACTCTTAGTGTGCTCCCAGCAAGCACTGCCTGATGACCTCACTCTTAGTGTGCTCCCAGCAAGCACTGCCTGATGGCCTCACTCTTAGTGTGCTCCCAGCAAGCACTGCCTGATGACCTCACTCTTAGTGTGCTCCCAGCAAGCACTGCCTGATGGCCTCACTCTTAGTGTGCTCCCAGCAAGCACTGCCTGATGACCTCACTCTTAGTGTGCTCCCAGCAAGCACTGCCTGATGGCCTCACTCTTAGTGTGCTCCCAGCAAGCACTGCCTGATGACCTCACTCTTAGTGTGCTCCCAGCAAGCACTGCCTGATGACCTCACTCTTAGTGTGCTCCCAGCAAGCACTGCCTGATGGCCTCACTCTTAATGTGCTCCCAGCAAGCACTGCATGATGACCTCACTCTTAGTGTGCTCCCACCAAGCACTGCCTGATGACCTCACTCTTAGTGTGCTCCCAGCAAGCACTGCATGATGGCCTCACTCTTAGTGTGCTCCCAGCAAGCACTGCCTGATGACCTCACTCTTAGTGTGCTCCCAGCAAGCACTGCCTGATGACCTCACTCTTAGTGTGCTCCCAGCAAGCACTGCCTGATGATTAGTGTGCTCCGAGCAAGCACTGCCTGATGACCTCACTCTTAGTGTGCTCCCAGCAAGCACTGCCTGATGGCCTCACTCTTAGTATGCTCTCCATCTGCAGAAGAAGCAACTTTCAAGTACTCCATACAAAGCCCTCCTCTATCGGCCATTTTTCACACTTGGATTGGGCGGCAGCAAAGAGCACACGTGTACACTTGTCACTTCCAACAAAGTGCACAAACCAAGACTTGGCAAGCTCCTGCAGCACAATGCTTTGGCTTCATTTCTTGCGTTTTATTAAATATTCTTTTGTTCACCACGCCAACAGAAAAAGCCAAGCAGGTGAAGGGACAGGGATCCTCCCTCTCCTTATAAGGAGACCGGTAAGAGTCAGTGTTTCGCACCACGGGTGAGAATGACGCGGCCTAGCCAAGACAGGAATTAACATAGCCCTTGAGCTGGCCTGGCCGATACTTTTGTTTGTGTGGTCTGCAGAAGGCACTGCACAATGGAACATAATGTAAGATACTTGGTTGACAGCAGGTGTCTGGCATTTGGGCAAAGCGGCACTACACACACACCCAATAGGGAGGAAGTTATTGATCGTAATTCTAGCCTTGACTGGGTACATTTGGGAAGGGAGTCGTATGTAGACTCTGACTGTGTACATTTGGGAAGGGAGTCGTATGTAGACTCTGACTATGTACATTTGGGAAGGGAGTCATATGTAGACTCTGACTGTGTACATTTGGGAAGGGAGTCATATGTAGACTCTGACTGTACATTTGGGAAGGGAGTCGTATGTAGACTCTGACTGTACATTTGGGAAGGGAGTCGTATGTAGACTCTGACTGTGTACATTTGGGAAGGGACTCATGTAGACTCTGACTATGTGCATTTGGGAAGGGAGTCATATGTAGACTCTGACTGTGTACATTTGGGAAGGGAGTCATATGTAGACTCTGACTGTGTACATTTGGGAAGGGAGTCGTATGTAGACTTGTGTACATTTGGGAAGGGAGTCGTATGTAGACTCTGACTATGTACAATTGGGAAGGGAGTCGTATGTAGACTCTGACTGTGTACATTTGGGAAGGGAGTCATATGTAGACTCTGACTGTGTACATTTGGGAAGGGAGTCGTATGTAGACTCTTGTGTACATTTGGGAAGGGAGTCATATGTAGACTCTGACTGTACATTTGGGAAGGGAGTCATATGTAGACTCTGACTATGTACAATTGGGAAGGGAGTCGTATGTAGACTCTGACTGTGTACATTTGGGAAGGGAGTCATATGTAGACTCTGACTGTGTACATTTGGGAAGGGAGTCATATGTAGACTCTTGTGTACATTTGGGAAGGGAGTCATATGTAGACTGACTGTACATTTGGGAAGGGAGTCGTATGTAGACTCTGACTATGTGCATTTGGGAAGGGAGTCAATGTAGACTCCGACTGTGTACATTTGGGAAGGGAGTCATATGTAGACTCTGACTGTGTACATTTGGGAAGGGAGTCGTATGTAGACTCTGACTGTGTACATTTGGGAAGGGACTCATGTAGACTCTGACTATGTGCATTTGGGAAGGGAGTCAATGTAGACTCTGACTGTGTACATTTGGGAAGGGAGTCATATGTAGACTCTGACTGTGTACATTTGGGAAGGGAGTCATATGTAGAACTTGACGCGGCTAACTCCAGGATATTCATGAGGTGTGGTCATTTTTGCTCATCTCCTTAGCATGCACGGAGTCTGGTAACATAGCAGCATAGATGTGATGTGGGTGGTGTCTCATATCTCGTAAAGAACAGGGAGAGGGGGACATCTGCCCGCCCCATTGTGCCTCGGTTGGGAAAGAGATGCAGGTGTAATGTCCTCATGTCCATATGAAGATTATTTGGCGGGCCAAACATTTCTACCTCAGCATCTTGTGTGTGTCCGTTACCTTCCCAGACCTCCTACAGTGCACCAGTATTTAAATTACTCTAAGTACTGCAACTGTTGTGTGTGATTTCAATGTGTGTGGTTAATTGAAGTGGGCGCAGTCATAATTGCATAAGCAAGACAAGAAGTGTCTTTCGACAAACTCTCAGTTGACATGTTATAATATAATGACTCACAATCAACTTGAATTCGCTCCCTCCATGCTTCGGCTGTTCCTGATGAAGCCGAGAGCATCTAGCTAGACTGCTCACTAGTAAACTGGGAAGACCCATCCTGACCAGCAGCACTGTAGCAATTCAAAAGGCTTGAGTGTTTCCAATACTTTTCAGACAGCTTCCCCATGATTCCCTTGAAATGTCTTACATGTTTGGTTTCTAGACTTACCTTTTCAGTAAATGTGGCCCAGATTACGACATATTCCCATTTTTATCTCTGTTAGGTCAGCTGCTCGAACATTTTAAATCTCTTACGGTATGAGCGGAGATCATACAATAGGGCTAAGTGCGAAAGAGATATTGTTTAATTTTCAGGGGTAGCGAGGGTTGTTGCTAATTTTGGAAATGAGTACTATCATTTAAATTTTAAAAATTCCGTTGAATTGTTGGGCCTAGCGTATTCCCTTGCTATTTATCTAAAAATTTCATCTTTTGAATCACATTTATCAAATTAGCCAAATATTAAAAACTCACACATTTTCGGAAGAAGATATTTTAGGGACCACGGAGAAGCTCAAAACCTTCTCTCTTCACCATGTCTAGAGGATTGTCAGGTTCTGAAGAAGAACTCTCCTTTCCTTTGCTTTGTTCTTAAACTTGGTCTTTTGTCACCGAGTGCCCCCCTGCCGCCTCCTATTCCCTTATCTTCCCTTTAGGCCGAGTGCCCCCCTGCCTCCTCCTCTTCCCTTACCTCCCCTTTAGGCTGAGTGCCCCCCTGCCGCCCCCTATTCCCTTATCTTCCCTTTAGGCTGAGTGCCCCCCTGCCGCGTCCTATTCCCTTACGTCCACTTTAGGCCGAGTGCCCCCATGCCGCCTCCTATTCCCTTACCTCCCCTTTAGAGCCTCTTTACGCCCCTTGGCGGGGGGGGGGGGGCTGCCCTCTTTGGGAAATGCTGAGCTACGTGCTCTAGGCTTCATCAGGATTAGCGAGGAGAAATTAAGTTGATGACTGAGAAAGTCTACCGTGTCAAGTAAGAGTTCGTCAAGAGACACTTCTTGTCTTGCTTATGCTCTCCCACTTCTGCATGCACAGCAGCTGGTAGTCGATATTTCTTTCAAGGCACCGATGGCCAGCAAAACGCTTTTCCTTCTTGCTCACCCGAAGGATCTTCTTGGTAGTGAAGGTCGTTCTTTATTCTCTTCAATTTCCTTCTTGTTGGAAATATTTTCCCAGTGCACGTACTTTAAAGGCTTTAAGGGCGTGGGCAAATGACCACATCTCATGAATATATTGATGAGCTGTGTGTTAAATGTTTATCTTTGCTGGCTGTCAGGTGTGCATTTCTCACTACAGGCGGCTACCTCAGCTATAGCCTTCTCTCTGTATACAACTTTTGTTTTGACATTCAGTGCACTGGTAGCCATGCCGAGTTGCCATGGAGACAGTTAAGAGCCTCATCAACATAATATCCTAGCTTCAGAGTCCTTGTTGCGGCTGACCTTTGTCATGTGCATGGCCCAGCTTAAAAATCTTTTTTCTCTGTGCATGTCTCGCGGTGTGAGGACTACGCTGGGAGAGCATCAAATAGAATATGTGTGGCGGTGTGGGGACATCTACGCTGGGAGAGCATCAAATAGAATATGTGTTGCTCTGGTGACTAATTGTGCTACTCCTTATTAATATTCATGATGGCATGTGCATTGATACATTCAACTGAGATGTACCCAGTCAACACATGTGCACCTAGGTATACCCTGTCAACACATGTGCACCTAGATTATCCATCAACACGTGCCTCTTGAGATACCATCAGCACATGTGTACCCAGTCAACCCATCTTGTAAGAGGATTTGTGAAATGGAGGGAAGGGTGTGTGGTTTCTCCTCCCTCCTAACCCCCCACCCTGAAAGAAGCCATTGAGTCTGTGCCCTACATCAACATTGGAATATTACATTCATTTATACTGCTGCTTAACTGATTGTATGGCCACTTTATTTATGGTTTGCTGTGTTTTAGCTGTAACTTTTTTTTAAAGAATAAACTTCGCAAACTATTCATATCATTAGAATGGAACTACAATAAGCTTCAGTTTGCTATAAGAATTGCTATAAGAATCAGCTCTGTTGAGGTAGGCAAACAAGAGCTATGCAGGACTACGTCGCTACACGTCTACAACCAAACTTACAACAAAGAAATCTATCCATAGGCGCTTGCTTGCTCAAAAGCGAAGGAATCCCGAGTGATTCCTGGTGAGCACGGGTGCCTGTGCTGCTTGCCACTGAAGAAGAAGTTCCAGAAACATTAGCAAAAGCCAGGAAGAGACAGCTCAAAGGCATTGCAAAAGTCAGTCATTAAAAAAAAACACCTTTTTAATTTGGTCACAGTCTAGTGTATTGGGCATGTCCATACGGAGAATGGGCGTGTACTATAATATCTTGGATTAAATTAAAAAATCCCCAAGTTTGTGACATTTGGCGCGTATGGTATTTAATCGGTTAATTAAAGAATAAGTTGTAATGGGAGCTTCCACGTAGGTCAGCTAATCATTGGCTTTCTTGATTACTCCGCAGAACCAGCTGCTTGGTAATTTTGGTATTGAACCATGTCATTTATAAATCCCCCCCCCCCCCCCCCCCCATCCTTCTTGGAAATGTGTTCCGAGTACTTTCAAGTTCGTTGGCACGGAAACGGATGTTCGATTGTTTTGGCCTGTTTAAGGGCGTGAGCCGAGGACCCACGTCTCATGAATATATTGATGAGCCACGTGTTTATTTGCTGGCTGTTAGGTGTGCATATCTCACTACAGGCAGGCTACAACTAGAATCTTGGTGTGTCTTCATTTTGACATTCAGTGCACTGGTAGCCATGCCGAGTTGCCATGGAGACAGTTAAGAGCCTCATCAACATAATATCCTAGCTTCACAGTCCTTGTTGCGGCTGACCTTTGTCATGTGCATGGCCCAGCTTAAAAATCTTTTTTTCTCTGTGCATGTCTCGCGGTGTGAGGACTACGCTGGGAGAGCATCAAATAGAATATGTGTGGCGGTGTGGGGACATCTACGCTGGGAGAGCATCAAATATAATATGTGTTGCTCTGGTGGCTACTCCTTATTAATAATCATGAGGGCATGTGCATTGATACAATCATATTGAAATGTACCCAGTCAACACATGTGCACCTAGCCCTGTCAACACATGTGCACCTAGATTATCCATCAACACATGTGCCTCTTGAGATACCATCAGCACATGTGTACCCAGTCAACCCATCTTGTAAGAGTGTTTGTGAAATGGATGGAAGGGGGTGTGGTTTCTCCTCCCTCCTAACCCCCCACCATGAAAGAAGCCATTGAGTCTGTGCCGTACATCAACATTGGAATATTACATTCATTTATACTGTTGCTTAACTGATTGAACGCCCACTTTATTTATGGTTTGCTGTGTTTTAGCTGTAACTTTTTTTTAAAGAATAAACTTCGCAAACTGTTCATATCATTAGAATGGAACTACAATAAGCTGCAGTTTGCTATAAGAATCAGCTCTGTTGAGGTAGGCAAACAAGAGCTATGCAGGACTACATCGCTACACGTCTACGACCAAACTTACAACAAAGAAATCTATCCATAGGCACTTGCTTGCTCAAAAGCGAAGGAATCCCGAGTGATTCATGGTGAGATTCCTGGTGAGCACGGCTGCCTGTGCTGCTTGCCACTGAAGAAGAAGTTCCAGAAACATTAGCAAAAGCCAGGAAGAGACAGCTCACAAAGGCATTGCGAAAGTCAGTCATTAAAAAAAAAAAACCTTTTTAATTTGGTCACAGTCCAGTGTATTGGGCATGTGCATACGGAGAATGGGCGTGTACTATAATATCTTGGATAAAAAAAAAAATCCCCAACAATGTCCAAGTTTGTGACATTTGGCGCGTATGGTATTTAATCGGTTAATTAAAGAATAAGTTTTAATGGGAGCTTCCACGTAGGTCAGCTAATCATTGGCTTTCTTGATTACTCCGCAGAACCAGCTGCTTGGTAATTTTGGTTTTGAAGGTTGTCATTTATAAATCCCCCCCCCCCCCCCCCCCCCCATCCTTCTTGGAAATGTGTTCCGAGTACTTTCAAGTTCGTTGGCACGGAAACGGATGTTCGATTGTTTTGGCCTGTTTAAGGGCGTGAGCCGAGGACCCACGTCTCATGAATATATTGATGAGCCACGTGTTTATTTGCTGGCTGTTAGGTGTGCGCACTACAGGCGGGCTACAACTAGAATCTTGGTGTGTCTTCATTTTGACATTCAGTGCACTGGTAGCCATGCCGAGTTGCCATGGAGACAGTTAAGAGCCTCATCAACATAATATCCTAGCTTCAGAGTCCTTGTTGCGGCTGACCTTTGTCATGTGCATGGCCCAGCTTAAAAATCTTTTTTCTCTGTGCATGTCTCGCGGTGTGAGGACTACGCTGGGAGAGCATCAAATAGAATATGTGTGGCGGTGTGGGGACATCTACGCTGGGAGAGCATCAAATAGAATATCTGTTGCTCTGGTGACTAATTGTGCTACTCCTTATTAATATTCATGAGGGCATGTGCATTGATACAATCATATTGAGATGTACCCAGTCAACACATGTGCACCTAGGTATGCCCTGTCAACACATGTGCACCTAGATTATCCATCAACACGTGCCTCTTGAGATACCATCAGAACATGTGTACCCAGTCAACCCATCTTGTAAGAGTGTTTGTGAAATGGAGGGAAGGGGGTGGGGTTTCTCCTCCCTCCTAACCCCCCACCCTGAAAGAAGCCATTGAGTCTGTGCCCTACATCAACATTGGAATATTACATTCATTTATACTGCTGCTTAACTGATTGTACACCCACTTTATTTAGGGGTTGCTGTGTTTTAGCTGTAACTTTTTTTTAAAGATTAAACTTCGTAAACTGTTCATATCATTAGAATGGAACTACAATAAGCTGCAGTTTGCTATAAGAATCAGCTCTGTTGAGGTAGGCAAACAAGAGCTATGCAGGACTACGTCGCTACACGTCTACAACCAAACTTACAACAAAGAAATCTATCCATAGGCGCTTGCTTGCTAAAAAGCGAAGGAATCCCGAGTGATTCCTGGTGAGCACGGTCGCCTGTGCTGCTTGCCACTGAAGAAGAAGTTCCAGAAACATTAGCAAAAGCCAGGAAGAGACAGCTCACAAAGGCATTGCGAAAGTCGGTCATTAAAAAAAAACCTTTTTAATTTGGTCACAGTAGTCTATTGGGCATGTGCATACGGAGAATGGGCGTGTACTATAATATTTTTGATTAAAAAAAAATTCCCCAAATATGTCCAAGTTTGTGACATTTGGCGCGTATGGTATTTAATCGGTTAATTAAAGAATAAGTTGTAATGGGAGCTTCCACGTAGGTCAGCTAATCATTGGCTTTCTTGATTACTCCGCAGAACCAGCTGCTTGGTAATTTTGGTATTGAAGGTCGTCATTTATAAATCCCCCCCCCCCCCCCCACATCCTTCTTGGAAATGTGTTCCGAGTACTTTCAAGTTCGTTGGCACGGAAACGGATGTTCGATTGTTTTGGCCTGTTTAAGGGCGTGAGACGAGGACCCACGTCTCATGAATATATTGATGAGCCACGTGTTTATTTGCTGGCTGTTAGGTGTGCGTACGCTCACTACAGGCGGGCTACAACTAGAATCTTGGTGTGTCTTCATTTTGACATTCAGTGCACTGGTAGCCATGCCGAGTTGCCATGGAGACAGTTAAGAGCCTCATCAATATAATATCCTAGCTTCCGAGTCCTTGTTGCGGCTGACCTTTGTCATGTGCATGGTCCAGCTTAAAAATCTTTTTTCTCCGTGCATGTCTCGCGGTGTGAGGACTACACTGGGAGAGCATCAAATAGAATATGTGTGGCGGTGTGGGGACATCTACGCTGGGAGAGCATCAAATAGAATATGTGTTGCTCTGGTGACTAATTGTGCTACTCCTTATTAATATTCATGAGGGCATGTGCATTTGATACATTCACATTGAGATGTACCCAGTCAACACATGTGCACCTAGGTATGCCCTGTCAACACATGTGCAACATCAGCACATGTGCCTCTTGAGATACCATCAGCACATGTGTACCCAGTCAACCCATCTTGTAAGAGTGTTTGTGAAATGGAGGGAAGGGGGTGGGGTTTCTCCTCCCTCCTAACCCCCCACCATGAAAGAAGCCATTGAGTCTGTGCCGTACATCAACATTGGAATATTACATTCATTTATACTGCTGCTTAACTGATTGTATACCCACTTTATTTATGGTTTGCTGTGTTTTAGCTGTAACTTTTTTTTAAAGATTAAACTTCGTAAACTGTTCATATCATTAGAAGGAACTACGATAAGCTTCAGTTTGCTATAAGAATCAGCTCTGTTGAGGTAGGCAAACAAGAGCTATGCAGGACTACATCGCTACACGTCTACAACCAAACTTACAACAAAGAAATCTATCCATAGGTACTTGCTTGCTCAAAAGCGAAGGAATCCCGAGTGATTCCTGGTGAGCACGGCTGCCTGTGCTGCTTGCCACTGAAGAAGAACTTCCAGAAACATTAGCAAAAGCCAGGAAGAGACAGCTCACAAAGGCAGTTGCGAAAGTCAGTCATTACCTTTTTAATCTGGTCACATGCCTCGCCTCGTCTAGTCTATTGGGCATATGGAGAATGGGCGTGTACTACAATTTCTTTGATTAATTTTTTCCCTCCCAGACGATGTCCAAGTTTGTGACATTTGGCGCGTATGGTGTTTAATCAGTTAAAACACCTGTGGAGTGTTGAAGACATTCCTTTATCAGTACTAATAGCTGGAAATTAATCTAGCCCCTCTTAATCCATCATGCCAGATCTCTATGACTACTTGACTCTAATTAGAGGCAGCTATGACTCCACCTACTTAATTGGTCATTGCAGAGTGCTGAGCAGGTAGTAGCCCGCCAGCTTTACTGTGTCTGGTATAGCACGTGCTTCTTTGCCAAGGCAAGGATTACCAGCAATGTGAGACAGTCAGCTTCTTGGTCATCTTGGTGATCATCATAGTCACATTAGCTTGAAGATTTGCCTTTTGATCAGATAAGTTTTGATTGGTCTTCATCATTCGTCCAGACGGACGCCGAAGCACTCGGTTGAAATGCTGGTTTTAAAAAGCCTAACCATATTCTACAGACGAACAAAATCTTGATGTTACGACTTTGGAGCTCTGTAGATTTTTCATACTTTACTGGATGAACTAGATGTGTAGCGCAAAAGATAGGTCTCTCTGTGTGCTCTCTTTTGATGTTGCATAGCTCTAACTTTGCCTAATAAGTTACCTGCAGACAGAGTGGGATACCTCAAAATCTTGAAGGCCTGAGTTTGCTGCAGGTGTGGTTCCTGATAGGGAAGTGCTAACCAGCTGAAATTGGTGTCTGGCTAGAGGAAGCTCTGCCACGGGCGAGTATTTTCATTGGACGCTAAAACTTTAGTAGGGGGTCAAGTGTACTGTTTGAAAATCAATTTTCTTCCCAGAGTTTCATTTAGAAAAATGTCCAAGGGGGGGCAACTGGAGGAATCCGGTTTTTAAGGGGGGGCATGATGGTTAAAGACGTGACAAAGTTTTTAATAATACAATTTCCAGGGGGGGGGGGGTGCAAAAAGGTTCCAAAGGGGGGCAGCCCCCCGCCCGCCTCCTAAATGAAACCCTGCTTCCAGTGTCACAGGGTATTTATCACCCCCAGGAAATGTGATATCCCTGTGCTGAATCCCCTAGTGGATTTGGCATTTCCTCAGGGAATACGGCACCCCTTGCAGGCATGGTTTTTCCTCCTCCAGCTCGGAGCTTGTATATAATACACAGCAGCAGTCGAAATGCACGATGACGTAGCACCATGGGTCATGGAGGTCATAGGTAACCCACCCGTCGCTAAGTCTATGGAGTAATTGATGTAAGGGAGCCCGAGCTCAAGCCAGAGTCCTAGCCCAAGCCCGAGCCTTAGTCCTAGTTCTAGTTCTAGCCTTAGTCCTAGTCCTAATCCTAGCCTTAGTCCTTAGCCCTAACTCAGAGCTATGAAGAGGATGGAAGAGTGCTACGACAGAAGATTTTTTATAAAACCTAATTCTGTATTCTGCCATCAAAGGATTTGAATGCAATGCTCAAGTGCCTACTTTATATTCTCTTCCTAGCCCATTTGTTGTTGCTGTCGACACTGGTGGGGAGGCCGTATTCCCTTCGAGTGTCGCATGGGATGCCAAATACATGGGGGTTCTGGGTGTTTGACTCGCTGTGTGTGCCCTGAAAAGTGGGGATGGCTAATTCCCTGGGAAACTGGCATGAGATAATACATTTTCAGCACCCAGGCTTGGCCACTTACTCACCTGAGCGGAGCTTCCTCTAGCCACACATACCAATTTCAACTGAGCATTTCCCAATCAGGAACCACCCTTGCAGCAAACTCAGGCCTTCAAGATTTTTTAGGTCCCCCACTTTGGCTGCAGGTGACTTTGGCATACTTATGCCTTTGCAATCGTTTTTATTATCAAAAGAGAGCACAGAGAGATGTCTAACTTTTGAGCTATACATCAGGTTCATCCAGTGAAGTGTGCAGAATCTACAGCTCCAAAGTTGTAACCACAAGATTTTGTTAATGTTTATAAGGTATGGTTTAGTCCCCAGTAAATGATAAAGAAACCATAACGAAGTACGTG
Organism: Cladorhizidae sp. MBARI D1340-BT2; assembly: GCA_028752905.1. Classification (NCBI taxonomy): domain Eukaryota; kingdom Metazoa; phylum Porifera; class Demospongiae; order Poecilosclerida; family Cladorhizidae; species Cladorhizidae sp. MBARI D1340-BT2. The sequence goes on from JAQNBH010000007.1 coordinate 4,224,822, forward strand.
CTTTATAATCTGTTGGCTTCCTTTATTACTCCCAGAAACAGCTGCTTGGTAGACTTAAGGCCCCCCCCCCTCCCCTTCTTGGAAATGTGTTTCAAATACTTTCAAGTTTGTTGGCACGGAAACGGATGTGCTCGATTGCCTTGGCCTGTTTAAGGATGTGGGCCGAGGACCCACGTCTCATGAATATATTGATGAGCCACGTGTTTATTTGCTGGCTGTTAGGTGTGCGTACCTCACTACAGGCGGGCTACAACTAGAATCTTGGTGTGTCTTCATTTTGACATTCAGTGCACTGGTAGCCATGCCGAGTTGCCATGGAGACAGTTAAGAGCATCATCAACATAATATCCTAACTTCAGAGTCCTTGTTGCGGCTGACCTTTGTCATGCGCATGGCCCAGCTTAAAAATCTTTTTTCTCTGTGCATGTCTCGCGGTGTGAGGACTACGCTGGGAGAGCATCAAATAGAATATGTGTGGCTCTGTTGAGTCTGTACACCTAGATACACATGTGTCGACAGAGTGTTTCAAGAGGAATATGTGTTGATGGGTACATCTAGGTACACATGTATTGACAGGGTATATCTAAGTACACATATGTGAGTCTGTAGCTAGAAAGAATTTTTTTGCTATGCCTTATTAATATTCATGAGATCATGTGCTTGATGCATTCACACTGAGATGTACACAGTCAACACATGTGCACCTAGGTATACCTTATCAACACGTGCAAGACAGTTGCGAAAGTCAGTCATTAAAGAAATAATCTTCTTAATTTGGTCACATGCCTCGCCTCGTCTAGTCTATTGGGCATGTGCATATGGAGAATGGGCGTGTGCTACAATTTCTTCGATTAATTTTTTTTCCAGGCTATGTCCAAGTTTGTGACATTTGGCGCGTGTGGTGTTTAATCAATTAAAACACCTGTCGAGTGTTGAAGACATTCCTTTATCAGCTCTAATAGCTGGAAATTAATTAATCTAGCCTTCTTAATCCATCATGCCTCAGATCTCTATTACTACTTGACTCTAATTAGAGTCAGCTATGACTCCGCCTACTTAACTAGTTATTGCAGAGTGCTGAGCAGGCAGAGGTCCGCCAGCTCTACTGTGTCTGGTAGATGGGCGAGTATTTTCATTAGACGCTAAAACTTGAGTAGGGGGTCAAGTGTGCTGTTCAAAAATCAATTTTCTTCCCAGAGTTTCATTTAGAAAATTGTCCAAGGGGGGCAACTGGAGGAATCCGGTTTTTAAGGGAGGGGCATGATGGTTAAAGATGTGACAAAGTTTCTAATGAATTGAATTTTAATAATACAATTTCCAAGGGGGGGGAGCAAAAAGGTTCCAAGGGGGGGCATCGCCCCGCCCCCTAAATGAAACCCTGCTTCCAGTGTCACAGGGTATTTATCACCCCCAGGGAATGTGATATCCCTGTGCTGAATCCCCTAGTGGATTTGGCATTTCCTCAGGGAATACGGCACCACTTGCAGGCATGGTTTTTCCTCCTCCAGATCGGAGCTTGTATATAATACACAGCAGCAGTCGAAATGCACGTTGACGTAGCACCAGGGGTCATGGAGGTCATAGGTAACTCACCCGTCGCTAAGTCTATGGAGTAATTGATGTAAGGGAGCCCGAGCTCAAGCCAGAGTCCTAGCCCTAATCCTAGCCTTAGTCCTAGTTCTAGTTCTAGCCCTAACTCAGAGCTATGAAGAGGATGGAAGAGTGCTATGACAGAAGATTTTTTTATAAAACCTAATTCTGTATTCTGCCATCAAAGGATTTGAAAGCAATGCTCAAGTGCCTACTTTTGGGATTGCCAAATACATGGGGGTTCTGGGTATTTGACACGCTGGGGGGGAGGTGCTGAAAAGTGGGGATGGCTAATTCCCTGGGAAACCGGCATGAGATAATATATTTTCAGCAGCCAGGCTTGGCCACTTACTCACGTGTCTAGCATTTCCCAATCAGGAACCACCCTTGCAGCAAGCTCAGGCCTTCAAGATTTTTGAGGTCCCCCACTTTGTATGCAGATAACTTTGACCCAAGTTCATCCAGTGAAGTGTGCAGAATCTATGGAGCTCCAAAGTCATAGCCGCAAGGCTTTGTTATTGTTTGTAAGATATGGTTTAATCCTGTTAATTAAAGAGAATATTGTAATGGGAGCTTCCAGCTAATCTTTCTTGATTACTTCGCAGAACCAGCAGCTTGGTAATTTTGGTATTGAAGGTTGTCATTTATAAATCCCCCCCATCCTTCTTGGAAATGTGTTCCGAGTACTTTCAAGTTCGTTGGCATGGAAACAGATGTGTTCGATTGCCTTGGCCTGTTTAAGGATGTGGGCAGGGACCCACGTCTCATGAATATATTGATGAGCCACGTGTTTATTTGCTGGCTGTTAGGTGTGCGTACCTCACTACAGGCGGGCTACAACTAGAATCTTGGTGTGTCTTCATTTTGACATTCAGTGCACTGGTAGCCATGCCGAGTTGCCATAGAGACAGTTAAGAGCCTCATCAACATAATATCCCAGCTTCAGAGTCCTTGTTGCGGCTGACCTTTGTCATGTGCCATGCACAGCTTAAAAAAAAATTCTCTGTGCATGTCTCGCGAGTGTGAAAACATATTCGCTGGGAGAGCATCAAATAGAATATGTGTGACTCTGGTGAGTCTGTAACTAATTGTGCTACTCCTTATTAATATTCATGAGGGCATGTGCATTGATACATTCATATTGAGGTGTATCCAATCAACACATGTGCACCTAGATGTACCCATCAACACATGTGTCTCTTGAGATACCCTCTCAACACATGTGTACTTAGATATACCCTGTCAACATATGCTTAGATATAACCTGTCAACACATGTGTACCTAGATGTACCCATCAACACCTGCCTCTTGAAACACTCTGTCAACACATGTGTATCTAGATGTACCCAGTCAACACATGTGCTCCTAAATGAACCCATACAGCACATGTGTGTAATTTTTAGCTTTCTCTCACCAGTGATACACCTTGCCAAAGGTTCTTACTAAGTCAGATAGTAGCTCGTATACTGCCATGGCTGAGTGTGCCTGTGTCAACAATACCAGCTAAGCATTGTGTGTATGTATGGTAGGGGTGGAGTGCTTGACAGCGGAGGTTGCTTAGCCAAGCTAGCTGTTGTGGTGGTGTCAGGTGCATCCAAGCTTTTACAAGCCTCTGTTGAAACGATATCATGTTTCAAGCCCTACCTTTGAACAATCTTCTACCCCCCCCTACTAATACTAATTAATCAATTAAATATCCAACCAAAGAAACAGAGAGTGCACAAGATTCAATGTTGTCTCTGTATTGCCACTGACAGCTGACAGAGAAGGTCTGGGGCAGGAGATGTTCTTCCCATGATCTGCCTGGTGTGTTTGCAAGCCTCACCCATGACTGTCTGGTGTGCTTACCAGGCTTCCAGAGACAGCCATGTCACTAGGGTCACAAGCTACAGAGGACTAGAGGGCATTGCCCAGGGAATTGCATAATACTTACCAAGTACATCATACCCTATCAATACAAATACATACCTACACACATCCGGACTATTATTATTATTACTTGAGGGGGAAAGGATCCTCTGGGCCTCTAACTTACGCAGCAGGCTACTTTCTTTTGTCGACTTTTTCTCGCTATGCTCGCAGTGGAAACCACAGAAGAATGTTGATTTATAATGTTAACATTTGGAAGGACCACTGAAACCAAATCCTATGCCGTCATTGGCTTCGTGGGGGGGGGGGGGGGGGGGGGGGTCATCTTTGATAGCAGGCTGCTTGCATTATGCAAACCCTAGTATACTGTAGCTCTTTGGTAATGTGACATCGTCGCCATGTTGTATCACTTGTGTGGTATCGTCAGCAACATGAAAGACTGAGTGCCGTGCTGTTTCTGGCGGTGGTGGCTTCTAGCAACTTTCAAAGACCTCGTGGGGAAGGGAGTCAGGGTCAAGTTGCAGCCCTTAATGTTGTGGCAGGCCTGAGAAAAATTAGAATTCAAAAGAAAAAAATGTTATATTATATTATTGTTGTTGTTGCTTATTATTACTATATTATTATTGTTGTTGTTATTGTTATTATATTATTCTCCCATCTAATTCTCTCACACCACAGGAAGGCATTTTGGCTGGCAAGAGCAACCTTTATGCTCTACCCCAGGCTCAGTGTGGTAGCGTGTATTAGTTACATAATCTCTGTCCTAATTAGACAGCGTCCAGTCAACACATGCAAGCACACCCTCACTCTCCCCAAAAGGGTGTGGATGACACTGGTGGTTAGTTTATATTTCAGACTTCTTTAACTCTTCTCTGGTCCTTGGCCCTGATGTTTGGGAGATCTGTGTCCCTCTAGTTTCTGGTCCTTGGCCCTGATGTTTGGGAGATCTGTGTCCCTCTAGTTTCTGGTCCTTGGCCCTGATGTTTGGGAGATCTGTGTCCCTCTAGTTTCTGGTCCTTGGCCCTGATGTTTGGGAGATCTGTGCCCCTCTAGTTTCTGGTCCTCGGCCCTGATGTTTGGGAGATCTGTGTCCCTCTAGTTTCTGGTCCTTGGCCCTGATGTTTGGGAAATCTGTGCTCCTCTAGTTGTATCCTCTGAGTAAGCATCTGCCAACTTGGAAGGGATCATCGCAGGTATTCAACATCTCTGTAGCTAAGGGCTCGCTGTGCTCTGCCCACATGCTCTCAAGAAGATGGAAGAGCCAGCACAACTCAGACCAATGGGGAACTGACGGTGAGGAGACAGTGAGGAAGTCGACACTAGGAGGGGCGAAAGATGGCAACACTGTCTAGATTTTGTGTAGGAAAAAAGGAGAGAGAAATAGAAAGTTTTAAGCAGCGATGCTTAGGCCTGAGACAAAAGTCTTGAGCAGCAAGCTTCATAAACAGTGACACTGCAAGGTGGAAGCAGGAAATCCCTGCGCAACATTTGACAACATCAACACAGGTTGAGACAATACAGAGACGTCAGGAGAGAGCAGGAAAGCTGAGCAGCAATGTCTAGATAGGCTGAGGAGACTAAGTGGACATGTCAGGAGAGAGCAGGAAAGCTGAGCAGCAATGTCTAGATAGGCTGAGGAGACAAAGTGGACATGTCAAGAGAGAGCAGGCAAGCTGAGCAGCAATGTCTAGATAGGCTGAGGAGACAAAGTGGACATGTCAGGAGAGAGCAGGAAAGCTGAGTACCAATGTCTAGATAGGTGAGGAGACAAAGTGGACATGTCAAGAGAGAGCAGGCAAGCTGAGCAATGTCTAGATAGGCTGAGGAGACAAAGTGAGAAGTCAGAAGAGAGCATAGACACATGCTGCACAAATTAGTATCTTTTTTTAAAGACTAGTCATCTAGCATTGCTAGGCCCTCTTACAAATTAGACCACTTCTAAAATATTTACATCATATTTTGTGTGACTGGCGTAGGAAGGAACCCACTTAAGACTGGCCCCTCCTCCCTCCCCACAAGGTGTACAGCTCTTGATCAGGAGGGGGGGGTCGCATGCTAAAATAGGGTGTGTCTCATGGTAAAAAGGGTGTGGTCAGGTACTATAGATAGTTCGTTTTTAAGCTTGCTTAGTTCATTGCTGGAATGTCATGGCAACGTATTATGGTCATGTGATCTCACTTGTTTAATTCCACTTTCTTGTTGTTTTTTGACGAAATGTCAAAACATTTTAGCACGTCAGGAAAGTTTATGGGATTTGACTGCACCCTCTTTTAGCATGTGCGTGCACATGCGTATTTGAGGGGCTGGCTGGCGAGGCTAGAGTGTTTGTATGTAACCGGATAAGGGCCGAGGGTCGGAACCCGATTAAAGGCTTCGTGTAAACACTCGTTCACTGTCTGTGCTCACGGATTTGTGGGCATGGCATGTCAGACTGGGGGAGGGAGGGGTTAATCTGGGTTTAGCGTGTTTAGATGTAACTAGATAGGGTTGGAACTCGATTAAAAACATGCCTTATAACTATTTTAAGGTTGTAAATACAATACTTGAGTTGCCCAATGCACACAGAGCCATAGAAAACTAGAGTCACGCGGTGTATGTTGATCCATCCCGACTCCCGCAGTGCAACTCGAGCCTTCAGACTGAGCGCTACATCGCTTGTGATCTCCTGTGTGTATCTAGTCCTCTACCTTTATTTCCCTACGCTTAATTAGGACTCCTGAGCGTAAAGTTGGTACAAGTGACGGTTAACTGTACGTTACTGTAAGCAGGGAACGGACTCGACTTGCATACAAATTCAACTTACACTGCATCTTAGGACTGTAACCCTGTCCTAACTTGAGGACTGTAACCCTGTCCTAACTTGAGGACTGTAACCCTGTCCTAACTTGAGGACTGTAACCCTGTCCTAACTTGAGGACTGTAACCCTGTCCTAACTTGAGCACTGTAACACTGTCCTAACTTGAGGACTGTAACCCTGTCCTAACTTGAGGACTGTAACCCTGTCCTAACTTGAGCACTGTAACACTGTCCTAACTTGAGGACTGTAACACTGTCCTAACTTGAGGACTGTAACCCTGTCCTAACTTGAGGACTGTGACCCTGTCCTAACTTGAGGACTGTGACCCTGTCCTAACTTGAGGACTGTGACCCTGTCCTAACTTGAGGACTGTGACCCTGTCCTAACTTGAGGACTGTGACCCTGTCCTAACTTGAGGACTGTGACCCTGTCCTAACTTGAGGACTGTGACCCTGTCCTAACTTGAGGACTGTAACCCTGTCCTAACTTGAGGACTGTAACCCTGTCCTAACTCGAGGACTGTAACTCTGTCCTAACTTCTGTACTGTAAATTGGAATGGCTAATGAACATGCAGAAGCAGTTAATTGACTCTTGCAACATCAGCCCTCCCTCCCCAAATATCTCTTGCTAGCTACTAATCTATACCTACCTAACTCACCCCATACCTACCTAACTCACTCCATACCTACCTAACTCACCCGATACCTACCTAACTCACCCCATACCTACCTAACTCACTCCATACCTACCTAACTCACCCCATACCTACCTAACTCACCCCATACCTACCTAACTCACCCCATACATACCTACCTAACTCACCCCATACCTACCTAACTCACCCCATACCAACTCACTCCATATCTACCTAACTCACCCCATACCTACTTAACTCACCCCATACTACCTAACTAACATCATACCTACCTAACTCATCCCATACCTACCTAACTCACCCTATACCTACTTAACTCACCCCATACCTACCTAACTCACCCCATACCCAACCCATACCTACCTAACTCACCCTATACCTACTTAACTCACCCCATACCTACCTAACTCACACCATACCCAACCCATACCTACCTAACTCAACCCATACCTACCTAACTCAACCCATACCTACCTAACTAACCCCATACCTACCTAACTCACCCCATACCTACCTAACTCACCCCATACCTACCTAACTCACCCCATACCTACCTAACTCACCCCATACCTACCTAACTCACCCTTCACGTACCTAACTGACAATGCCTTCATGTGTCTGTGAAGCTCTCAGTAAGCGAGTGAACTGTCTTTTTGACACCATAATCACCTCATGTTGAAACAGATAAGCGCTGAAGGGCTCCGGACATTTCTCACTGATTCAACTTCCTTTGTATAAGGACGTGAAGCTGCAAGGTGCGATAAGGTCATACGGAATGCCGATAGTGACAGGTACAGATCACCTGTGCTATCCAACCTGACATCCTCCATTCCGGGTACGCTCGTTGATTCTCTCACTTTGATTATCTTGATGCTGGTGTGTGGGCTTTTAGTTCCGAAGCCACTTCGCATGTTATTTGCTAATTGGTTCAAGAAGCTGCTGTACAAACAACAGCATTACTTGAGGTAAGTGCTTGATGCTCACAAAACTCAGCTATGTCTTTGTGGCCTGGTGGGATTACTCGAGAGGAGGTTCTTGCTTATCCAGATCCCTTTAATCCGAAACCCTTGAAAATCTGAATCGATATTCCACTTGTGCATGTGCTAGATGCGCCTCCCGATAAGATAGAAATGATGAGCATGTGCATATTTTTTATAGGCAGCTGCTGGGAAATGGCCGCTGTGGTGAAGAAAGAGATTGCAAAAGGAGCACGCAGAAGCCTAATAATGGAGCAGAAAGTCGAGATTCTGGACCAGGTTGGAAAGAGGAGCTTCGAGCTTCTGTCTGAGGAGTGTAGAGTAAGAGTTTCCACTTTCAGACAACGAAAAAGGTCGAGTGAGTTGATGGCTTACAAAAGGAAGCCGACAGAGATGGAGGGGCAACAGAGAAGTGAGGACTAAGAAGACTGGAAGAAGAAGTGTTTTTCTATGGTCCAGATTTCTATTCGGTATATATCCCCTGCAGCAGCCTATCACCAGTTATATGCTGCACATTGTGACTTCTATTTCTACTCCGTGTCAACCGTACAGTAGCCTGCAATAAAGATGAGGATATCCATCCCTCATACATAACACTAATCCGAAAATTTCACTAATTTGAAGAGGCTGAAGTCCTGGACTAGTAAGGGTTTATTTTATCACGATAATTGGCTTCTAGAATTAATGTTATGTCCACTGCTAGCTGTTTGTTATCTTCACGGAAGTGCAGACTGAAGTTGGCTAGCAAGGCTGCCTGTAATGTGCAGGTGTTTGATGGGTGTGTCTGTGCCAAGCACAACAGTTGTTAGGATTGTGTTGCTGTGTCGTGGGAAGTCGTGGCAACACCACATGGAGGCGGTCACATTCAAAGGTGTTACTCTTGAACTTGGGACATCCATGCACGACTCCATGTGTTACATCTCTCCTGTGCGATTATCACTGTCTATCTTTCTCTGTCTCCAAGAGATTCCTTCATTATCTTGTAGGGAAATAATGACATTTCTCAACTGGTTGCCATGGAATGTTCCCCCTCCCTTCATATGGGAGGAGACCTCAATTAATCGTCAGCCGGGCATGTGGGAGAGGCACGAGTCCTGACAACTGGAATTGGCATCTTGAGCAGTCGAGGAGCAGCTCTTCAATAGGCCATCGGGCTATGCTCGCATTAGTCTATCATTAGCTATTGATGATTAGATGTTTGTCTCGGCACTTCTGTTGTAGTGGCTCTATAAGGAGGCAAGCCCGTCGGGGCTCTAACACCACACCCACCAAGGACGTGGGAACGAGACATTTTTGTATTGTTTCATTGAGAGGGATTGATGCATATGCGAGGGGTGTTGTGCGTGCACAAGGGGTGTTGTATGTATATGAGGGGTGCTGTGAGTGCATGAGCAGTGTTGTATGTATGTGAGGGTGTTGTGCGTACGTGGTCGTGTCCCAAGCTTGAGGGGGCTCACATGTGCGTGGGGGGGGGGGGGGGGATACTATGATGGGATGGAAGGGCCAGTGGTTTAAACCACAATAATGCCCTGCATTTGTTAGTAATTTGTTAGTAATTAATTTTTGGGGTCATGTAAACACATGCTGCCGACCAACAGCTGCTGTAGGTATAACCTCCCACACTTGTGTACTTGTCCATCATCTATTGTGATTTTATGCAGCTTCTATCAGTGGGGGTGATCTTACGTGGGGAATAGGTGATGGAATGAGGTGATCTGAATGTGGGAATAGGCAAGGGCAGGGGGAAGAGGGTTGTCTGTCTCCAGGGATGTCTTAAAATCCAACCACACCCACTGTTTCATGTGGGCATGAGTTGTCCTAAGCTACACCCCTGCCCACTTCCCCATTCAACATGTCTTGCAAGTGTGCCAGAGAACTCGCAAGTTTGCTTGGCAATTTTTGTACTTTTTTGTTCCCGAGATGCTAGAGAGTGTGCCTGCAACTTTGTAAGCTTTGCAAGTTTTTCTGGGGGAAGCCAAAGAGAGGGAAAGGGGGTGGGGAGGGGGGGGGGGGGGGGGGAGGGTGAACAGCTTGAGAAGGACTGGGATTTCTGTGGACATATTCATTCAATATGCACTCTCTGTAGCTTTGTAGGAGGATGTGAGGTTTATTCAGGGGTTGCAGGGGTTGCTAATATTCTGTTTGATTGGAGTTCATAGTTTCTATTACTCTTCTCATTTTGACTTGCAGGTTGTCGTAGCAGGACACATCCAAGCTCTTTATGAGCATGCCATGCAGGAGCATCTAGGCCACACCCCTGGCTCAACCCCCATCAGGAAACGTACTGTTAGCAGTCAGACGCAACAATCTGGATCATCACTCTCTGCTAGCCTGGTCACCTTTGCACAAGAGAGGATTCAGAAAGAGCTCACAGAAAGCCTTTTCAAGTTCGTATGATGCAAGATTATTGTTATAATTACTTTATTATTATTATTATTATTATTTTATTATTATTATATTTTATTATTATTATTTTATTATTATTATTAAAATTATATACATATACGTGTACATGCTAGCTGTGAAAACAAAAAATACTGTGTACACACTACCTGTTAACTTAGATTACTAGTTCGTATGATGCAAGATTATTGTTAGATTACTATTATTATTATTATATACATGCTAGCTGTGAAAACAAAAATACTGTGTACACACTACCTGTGTAACTTTAATTACTAGTTCGTATGATGCAAGATTATTGTTATGATTACTATTATTATTATTATATACATGCTAGCTGTGAAAACAAAAATACTGTGTACACACTACCTGTGTAACTTTAATTACTAGTTCGTATGATGCAAGATTATTGTTATGATTACTATTATTATTATTATATACATGCTAGCTGTGAAAACAAAAATACTGTGTACACACTACCTGTGTAATTTTAATTACTAGCACTAAATTATTAGATTACTAGTGCTACATTGTTAGATTACTAGCCCTAACCTGTCAACTTTCAACAGGCCATAAGCAAACGTATACAAATAATGTGTGTGTGTTAGGATTTGAGAAAAGGACAAAGGTCAAGCCGAGTCATTGATGTCAGGTCAAAGCTACCAACATAATGAACTTGAATCGGCTGTTAGATCCATTCCAGAGAAAATGAATAAGACCTGGAGGCAAAGGCTATGCATTAGTGGACAACAAAGCTATCACTAGAAGATCTCATTTGACAGTTTATTTTCTGTACAATTTAACATGCACTCAGACGCTCGCTCATATATTAATGTTGAAGGGTGGGGCGTTCTTGTTTGGTCTGACCACTCGACCTCTGAAAGTGTCTAGCTAATGACATTATTTTCTTCTGGCTCTCACCCTTGACCCCGTCTTTGACCTTAATTTCTTCTCATACAGCATTGTCCAGACGGTCCACCAAGCCTTGGGTGGGTGTGGAAGAGGCGGTCAAATAAGAGAATCTGATGATGGCGACAATGAAGGTGCAAGCGATCTCTTCCCCAACCTCCCTGGGTCTCACCTCACGATGGCCAGTCCAGCTCTTGAGTTTGTGAAAACGGTTTGTCAAGTGCTCTCCTTGGATAGCAGCACTCGTCACCAGGTTGCGAAGCTGAGGTGAGCTAACCACACCCACATGTAGCTGTACCCATTAATAAACGTTCATCATATTGTCTTCATTGTGTGTGTGAGTGAGTGTGTCTTTGTAACTCACCGTGCGAAGGTCATCTGGAGTCTTCCCAGCCCATTGAAAAGCTGACAGGATCATAGTATCTAAATGCCTTTATAAGAAACTCCAGTAGAAGTTCATTGTTTTTGTCTAGGTCATTGTGCGGAGAGGTGACCGAGACCGTAAAAGGTAATGTGATGTGTGGCGTCCCTGGTCGAGGAGAGGAAAGTGGGTCTGGTAGCACCGCTATGGTGGAATGGTTCTTCTTGCGGTGGTCTGTGGGGGTGCGTGTGGTCTCCAGGATGCACTCTACGTCATTTCATTGGACACGGAGTTGTAGCTCAAGATTCAGGACTTATGCAATGACTCGATAATCAACCTAAATTGATTCAGATTATCGAGGTAATCATCACTTGTTTACTTCCTTTTGGTGTGAGGAGAGGTTGGCTTCGCAGCCCAAACAGAGCACTCAGAAAGCGTTAGTTCTCATCTCAGTTTATTATGTCAGCTACATGACCCCTACCACATTTCTTCTCTAGACGGCAATACCATCCATTAAGAGCAGCTGGTAATTATATTCTGGCGGAATTTACTAGTGTTGCCGGTTTACTATAGTGTTGCCAGTTTACTAATGTTGCCGACTAATGTTGCCGTACCCTTCGTTGAAAGAGTGGGTTGGCCAACGCAGACTACATAATTAGTTGTTGTTCTTGTTGTGTTGTTCTAGAACAGAGTTTGTGTGAATGTTTTGTTAAACAACTCGTGTCAAACTGGACTGGATATTTTCCTTGTTGTTGAAATATTTGCGGGTGATTACAAATTGACGTGTTTGTGGAGTACGAAGCGTATAAAACTACGCTACACCGGAATTTATCGCACCTATGACCACAAAAATTGCACCCCTTGCCGATCTCCTGCTACTAAGTGGCTTGTTGAATATCGACTAACAGCAGAGGTATCCGCCTCTATGGTGCAGGAAGGAACAAGTCTGATCAAAGCTGATGTATTGTAGACTAACAAAACAAACATTGCAACCACAGATAATCACAATCAAATTTAATTTCTCGCTCCAAAGCCTCAGGGTAAAGGAGTGTCCTTGTTTTATTCTCAGGCAGGAAGGGAGACATGCCAGTAGAGCATTCCATGTGCAGTCCTGGTCCTGTAGGCGCCCATTTCCTGGATCCTCTGATTCCTGGGTTCCTGTGGAGGCAGTCCTTGCCCTCTAAATTTCTTGGCGCTGATTTCTCGACACTTCAGGTTCTGTTTGACTTGAGGTTTTTGAATTCAGGATCGTTCCTGCCCAAAGAGTTCCTCTTTTTGAGTGGCGCATTTTGAAGGTGGTGTACGTTCCTGTAAGGGAAAATAGACATCTTCAACGTAACATGAACTATGTATATTCTCACAGAGAACTTGCCAGTGCGAGTACACAATCCATCGAGAACTGGCTCGTCAGGGTTCCCCCTAAATATATCAGTGAAATAGCAATGGTGGCTTCCTAGCCAATGGAAGCAAATGGGGGGAAATTAGAAAATGAAGAGAGGAAAAAATAGCACATTTAACCATCTCCTATTCGCGCTCGATTCAGAACACATACAGTTTGTTGGGCCTAACAAACGACTTTATACTGTATGTAGATATGGGCCGACAGTGAATGTACAGCTATACTGTGGTGGTAATTAGGTATAATCGTAACACTTGTCGTTTACTAAGGATATTGAAGCATTGTGATTCAGTTGTTGGATCGTAGTTTTACTTAGACCCCTGGAATTGTGCTGTTGAGCATTTTAGATGAACCTGTGATTTTAAAGGAGAATTTCTGTTGGTCAATTATTGGTTTCCCTCATGACTCGACACCTGGAGCACTTCCTCTGCATCCTTGGTGGATGGGCTCTAGGCTATTTACAGACCCTCAGGGCCTTTATAATGCTTGATGGTTACCTTGGCCTCAGTGTGTCTGGCCGTTGTGTGTTGCTATGGTGATATCCCAGCTTTGTTATCTAGCCATTGTGTGTCATGCTGGATTCCTCAGCCTCAGTGTCTAGCTGTGTGTGTTACTATGGTGGATTCCTCGGCCTCAGTGTCTAGACGTGTGTGTTGCTATGGTGGATTCCTCAGCCTCAGTGTCTAGCCGTGTGTGTTGCTATGGTGGATTCCTTGGCCTCAGGTCTAGCCGTGTGTGTTGCTATGGTGGATTCCTCGGCCTCAGTGTCTAGACGTGTGTGTTGCTATGGTGGATTCCTCAGCCTCAGGTCTAGCCGTGTGTGTTGCTATGGTGGGTTCCTTGGCCTCGGGTCTAGACGTGTGTGTTGCTATGGTGGATTCCTCAGCCTCAGGTCTAGCCGTGTGTGTTGCTATGGTGGATTCCTCGGCCTCAGGTCTAGCCGTGTGTGTTGCTATGGTGGATTCCTCAGCCTCAATGTCTAGACGTGTGTGTTGCTATGGTGGATTCCTCGGCCTCAGTGTCTAGACGTGTGTGTTGTTATGGTGGATTCCTCAGCCTCAGTGTCTAGACGTGTGTTTTGCTATGGTGGATTCCTCAGCCTCAGTGTCTAGACGTGTGTGTTGCTATGGTGGATTCCTCAGCCTCAGTGTCTAGACGTGTGTGTTGCTATGGTGGATTCCTCGGCCTCAGTGTCTAGCCGTGTGTGTTGCTATGGTGGATTCCTCGGCCTCAGGTCTAGCCGTGTGTGTTGCTATGGTGGGTTCCTTGGCCTCGGGTCTAGACGTGTGTGTTGCTATGGTGGATTCCTCAGCCTCAGGTCTAGCCGTGTGTGTTGCTATGGTGGATTCCTCAGCCTCAGTGTCTAGACGTGTGTGTTGCTATGGTGGATTCCTCGGCCTCAGTGTCTAGACGTGTGTGTTGCTATGGTGGATTCCTCGGCCTCAGTGTCTAGACGTGTGTGTTGCTATGGTGGATTCCTCGGCCTCAGTGTCTAGACGTGTGTGTTGCTATGGTGGATTCCTCAGCCTCAGGTCTAGACGTGTATGTTGCTCTGGTGGGTTCCTTGGCCTCAGGTCTAGCTATTGTTTGAATGGCTACCTTGTGCCTACGCATGAGTACACATCATGACTGCACCTCGTCTTCCTCGAGGGTGTTTCCACCATTACTGGAGGCAAGCATGCTTACAGCTGAGACCTGCAAGGAGTTTCATCGCCCACCTTCCCTGTGACTATCCTGGTACAGTACGTAGATTCATTGATCCATGTGTGAGTGCCCGTGCGATACGTCTGGTCGTGGGAATTTCTCGTCGAGTGCCTGCTCAGTGTGCAACATCCCTTTTCTTACGGTGTAATCCTCCGAGTGCCAGCCTTGACAAGCAGTGTTTGCTCTCTGCCAATCATGTAACGAGTTCATTCTTTAGCCAATTAGTTTTGTGTGCAAGTTTTGTTTTCCATCAGCGGCAGCTGGCTACGTCATGGGTGTGTCATGGGTGTGGCTGATTGACAACAAAGCAAGCAGCATTAGTGTTTACATTCTAACCTCGTCGTTATTCCGGATGTTCGGCTGCGGCCAATGGCTCTTACAGTTCTGATTGGTTCTTTATATGTGATGTATACTGACTGCAGACGAGACTTGTTGAAGCTAATTGGCACCCGAGAGTTTTCCTTGGAAGCCATGTTCCAAGATCCCTGCCGCTCCTTCATGCTGCCAGAGGTATAGAGATCACTCTTCCATTCCCGGCCAAATCTTAATGTGTCACGCCCTTTATTACTGGGTGGGAGTATCGTAGTTGGTGATTGTGTGGTGTGTGTGTGTGTCATGAGTGATGCGATGGTAATGTGTGCCATGAGTGTGTGATGAGAGATGTGTGCATCATGAGTGGTGTGGTGTGTGCCACGAGTCGTGTTGTGTGTGTGATGAGTGATGTGGTGTGTATGATGAGTGATGTGGTGTGTATGATGAGTGATGTGGTGTGCATGATGAGTGATGTGGTGTGTATGATGAGTGATGTGGTGTGCATGATGAGTGATGTGGTGTGTATGATGAGTGATGTGGTGTGTATGATGAGTGATGTGGTGTGTATGATGAGTGATGTGGTGTGCATGATGAGTGATGTGGTGTGCATGATGAGTGATGTGGTGTGTGATGAGTGATGTGGTGTGTATGGTGAGTGATGTGGTGTGTGTGATGAGTGATGTGGTGTGCATGATGAGTGATGTGGTGTGTGATGAGTGATGTGGTGTGTATGGTGAGTGATGTGGTGTGTGTGATGAGTGATGTGGTGTGCATGATGAGTGATGTGGTGTGCATGATGAGTGCTGTGGTGTGTGTGATGAGTGATGTGGTGTGTATGATGAGTGGTATGATGGGGAGTGTGATATGTGTGTGAGTGGTGTGGTGTGTGCCTGGTTACCTTGAGGGCACATAACACAACCATCACCAGGTAAGACATCACACTCATTACCGGTGACTGTCCCCTGGCCTCTCTTCCCTCCTCCTCCTCCTCCTCCTCCGCTATGTAGGTGATCTGTGAGTTCTGCAACCACTGCAGGGACCTTGACCTTTGTCGTGACTCCTTCACCACCTACCATGAATCATCTCAGAGGTGTGGTCAATGTGTATGTATCTGTGTACATATGTGTGAAGGTGTGTGAGTGTGTGTGGCTAGTATAAGGAGTAATTGAAACACGGAGGTGTCTAAGCTGATGTGTTGTAGTCATCAGATGATCTATAAGACTCAACATTGCAATGAACTTCTTAATAATCAACTTGAAATTTACTCTCTCGAAGCTTCAACTAGTAGATGCTGTAGCCTTCATCAGGAATATTCCTGGGGGGAAGGCCAGTCAAAATGTCGAGATGATTATTGAGAAGTCATTGGAATTACATTACATCAACTGAGAGTAGTTTAAGAAGACTAAACATTTTAATTCGTTATCTGCATAGTTCCCCGTTTCCATTCCCCATCTTGGATCCAATTCTGTATTTCTATTCTCCATTCCAGGAATCAGTGGTACTGTTCCCAGTGCAAGAACCCGTATAATCTAAGCGTGATCGAGCAGGATCTCATTGATATCGTCAACAAGCGTTCTCTTGCATTCGTGCTGCAGGATCTGGTGTGCTCCAAGTGTCACGGAGTGAGTTCAGAGTTCTCTGAGAGAGGGGTGTGTCGCTATGTTGAAAATTGAAAGCAATGCTCTGTGATTAGGCTGTATTAGGCTGTATATTTAGTTTCTAAGAGGTGTCCAGTCCAGGTGGTGGGATGGTAAAATTTAACTCCTTTTGTATGTTGAAGCGCTGAGGCGTTGTGCTATCGGTGTGATGCCTGAGGGCGTGGTTTCAGTGGGTTTTTTAATGATGATAATGGTACCGCTTTGCGATATATTTTTTTGTTTGTTTGTTTGTTCGCCCTAGCCTGAAGAGGGGCTGATGGGACCTATAGGAGACAAGCATGGCTGTATTGTCCACTTTCTAGTCTCTGTTCAGCACCTGATGAGGCATCGCTACCCACAGAATGGGTTGTATCTGCTGCGGGAGCCCCTCCACAGAGAGAGATAGCTACCTAAGCCATGGAGTGAGTTGTATCTGCTGCAGGAGCCACTCCACAGAGAGAGATAGCTACCTAAGCCATAGAGTGGGTTGTATCTGCTGCAGGAGCCACTCCACAGAGAGAGATAGCTACCTAAGCCATGGCGTGGGTTGTATCTGCTGCAGGAGCCACTCCACAGAGAGAGATAGCTACCTGAGCCATGGAGTGGGTTGTATCTGCTGCAGGAGCCACTCCACAGAGAGAGATAGCTACCTGAGCCATGGAGTGGGTTGTATCTGCTGCGTGAGCCACTCCACAGAGAGAGAGAGCTATCCAGGCTGCTGCATATGGCGTATCTGCTGTGGGAGCCCCTCCAGAGATAGAGACAGGAGGGAGGCACATTCATATCTTCCTTGACCTGCACAACAAGATATTTCTGCCATGCGGCTCGATGCCCTAATACGCAACAGTATGTTCGTTATGTGGAGCTTGACTAGGGATGACCAAATTCCAATATTCTTGCTCCCTCCGCTGAGGCTAGGCTAGGATTAGATGGACAGTCACATTAACATTGATCAAATGACATGATTTGATCCTGGGGTGGTCCCTGGGCCAGCCTGGACTCTGAATAAGGGGCCCAACAAGTGGAGAGATATCATGATTTGATGCCAGGATGGTCCTTGCTCCCCCTGGACCCTGAATAAGGGGCCCAACAAGTGGAGAGATATCATATTTGATGCCGGGATGGTCCTCACTCCCCCTGGACCAGCCTGGACACTGAATAAGGGGCCCAACAAGTGTAGATATTAATTATGTTAAACATGCTACCTGGCTGTGTCTGATCCTGCGGACCAGTGCCTGCTGGTGAGCTCGTGGTTGTTGACTTGTTAATCTTTTAAACTGCCCTACAAAACTGCCAGGATTTGAACAAATCGATTGTTATCTTTAACTAGAGCAACTAGAGCATCCAGCAGTTGTCGTTGGGAGAGGAATCCTCCTCGTCTCAAATAGCGAGCACGTGCTAATGCTTGGTGCATGCGTGATCAGCTCGGCAGCTTGATGCGCTCCCCGACCATCTCTCTTTGTTTTCTCGAGGAGAGCATTGTCCCTAGCCTTAGACAACACACAACATAGCTGTACAAACATGCTGTTTTATTTAGACTTGCGAGCAAAGGACAAGTCATCTGATTCGCTAAGTTTGCTTGGTCCTGCATAAGTTATGCCATGCAGCCATAATCAGCTGTAATCAACTCAAGTGTATATTTTGATATTGGACCTCCAGCATGACCTTATTTGGAGGTTCAGATATGCCAGTGGAAATGTTCAGTCTCTATGCAGCGTGTCAATGACGGTGTACTCTCGTCTAACAGCTGATTGGCAAGTTGGGCTTGGGAACTTGTGTCTTCCATGGTGACTGCCAGCTTTTCTCTTAACCTTAAGAAATTCGCAGACGGCAGCTCTGAATGGAAGTTGAAAGCATTCTCATGCTGTTGTTTTTGGTGTCAATGCCTAAGAACACATTGAAAAAATATGTTTGAGCTGATGGCCAAGTCAGTGACCTTAACCCATTCATTGTCATTAGCACCATAGCAGTGCATCTCCTCTACATCACTTAAAATAAAACATGCTATTGAGTCTCAATAAACACTGTACGACCAAGTCACACCTACATGTAGAAGTCAGATTGCTTGGTCACAAAGACAGGCGGGAGGGTAATGCTGAGAGTTATTCTCTCTGTAGCTGGTGTCGACAACTGGTTCGGCTAATCTGAGGAGCTTTCTAGTGATGTTAGTGATGGCCTTCGTCAGGAGGGGATGTTTGCGCATTGGAGGAGTGACTGAATGCTTGGATTGAGTGGTCTGTGCTCTTCCATTAACTTCACCTGAAATAGAGGCAATCATGAAGATAGCTTGCACTGGTTAGCTGATAACGCTAGTTAACTTGCGTATGTGTGTGCATGTGCATAAATTGTATGTGTGTCCTTGTGTGGTGTGTGTCTCCCTGTGTGTGTGTGTGTGTGTGTGTGTGTGGTGTGTCTCCCTGTGTGTGTGTGTGTGTGTGTGGTGTGTGTGTGTCTCCCTGTGTGGTGTGTGTGTGTGTGTGGTGTGTGTCTCCCTGTGTGTGGTGTGTGTGTGTGTCTCCCTGTGTGTGTGTGTGTGTGTGTCTCCCTGTGTGTGGTGTGTGTGTGTGTCTCCCTGTGTGTGGTGTGTGTGTGTGTGGTGTGTGTGTGTGTGGTGTGTCTCCCTGTGTGTGGTGTGTGTGTGTGTCTCCCTGTGTGGTGTGTGTGTGACTCCCTTTGTGTGGTGTGTGTGTGGTGTGTGTCTCCCTGTGTGTGGTGTGTGTGTGTGTCTCCCTGTGTGTGGTGTGTGTGTGTGTGGTGTGTGTGTGTGTGGTGTGTCTCCCTGTGTGTGGTGTGTGTGTGTGTCTCCCTGTGTGGTGTGTGTGTGTCTCCCTGTGTGGTGTGTGTGTGACTCCCTTTGTGTGGTGTGTGTGTGGTGTGTGTCTCCCTGTGTGGTGTGTGTGTGTGTCTCCCTGTGTGGTGTGTGTGTGTCTCCCTGTGTGGTGTGTGTGTGTGTGTCTCCCTGTGTGTGGTGTGTGTGTGTGTGGTGTGTGTGTGTGTGGTGTGTCTCCCTGTGTGTGGTGTGTGTGTGTGTCTCCCTGTGTGGTGTGTGTGTGTCTCCCTGTGTGGTGTGTGTGTGTCTCCCTGTGTGGTGTGTGTGTGTGTCTCCCTGTGTGTGGTGTGTGTGTGTGTGGTGTGTGTGTGTGTGGTGTGTCTCCCTGTGTGTGGTGTGTGTGTGTGTCTCCCTGTGTGGTGTGTGTGTGTCTCCCTGTGTGGTGTGTGTGTGACTCCCTTTGTGTGGTGTGTGTGTGGTGTGTGTCTCCCTGTGTGGTGTGTGTGTGTGTCTCCCTGTGTGGTGTGTGTGTGTGTCTCCCTGTGTGTGTGGTGTGTGTGTGTCTCCCTGTGTGTGTGTGTGTGTGTGTCTCCCTGTGTGTGTGTGTGTGTGTGTGAATGTATACAGCAAATAAGTGATGGAGGTCAAAGGTGGAAATTTCAATCTACTTTTGTCTGGTCAAACTCATCATCCGCCCACCGCATAATGAACTTCTGAACTTCCACTGCGCTGCCGGCGATGTGCTTAGAAAGTCATTCAACCCTCTCAATCCAGCAGAGAGATCAGTAGCACTAGTGTGCTCTATTTAGGATGTAATTATGGCTCCACCTACTTTGTGTGTATATGGTTTGTGGTGATGCTGAGCCAACACAAACGGAACAACTCCAGGTCTTTGTCAAAACAGGGTTAACCAGGTGCCAGGCAACGTAACCCCGAGGTGCATGTGTTCCAAGATCATGTTCCTGTTCATTTCCTCAATACTCTTCATACCTAGGTAACACCTGGGTAACACGAGGGTAACACGAGAGTAGTAGTATTAGTTACCTAGCAACCATATCAGTGTCACCTTTTAATCATTTTAAGTTTCTCAACTTCAATTCAACACGAAAATCTCAGGCTTTCTTTTAGTAGTTTGTGTGTGTGTGTGGTGGGGGGGGGGGGGGGGGAAGGCAAGTTGGTGCTTGTGAAGATTGTAGGTGGGCATGGCAAATGTGCGGATATTTATCCAAATAATTTCCTATGGTGGAAAGCAGATCTAAGGGGATCAGGGTCACGCAGGAAGTGGCAAAGAAATGTTATATGCCTGAAGAACTCTTGGAGGCATTCATAATGAATAATAATAGGTGGGGGGGGGGTTGAATTTCAGTTAGGGGAGACAGGAGATGTGTGTGGGGAGATGTCCTATTAAAAGCGTGATCGACTACTGTATGATAGTGAATGGGCTGATAGTTAAGAATGGATCATGTGATGTTAACATGGCAAGGCAGTGCCAGGGACACGCCTTTCATGCATGTACTCTCAGACACGACAGGGCAGGACACTCCCACACCTCTGCAACGATGGAAGGATACAGTCGCTGGTACTTGATGATCGTTAGTCAGGCATGATTGCACGGGTCGTGCGGGGCACAGCTAGAGCGCGATGACATCGTGTTCACATAAAGACAAGCGTTGTGTGTGGTCTGGGCTGTTGTGTGTGATCAAGTAATTTAATGAGTGTCAGTGTACGCAGGAGATGGGATACAGGTCTTCTTTTGGGCGGCGTTGACATGGGTAATTGGGGCATATTAGTGAGGGTTCCACATAAGTTGGGCAGATGTCAGTTATGGGAGTGTTGTTGCTTGCTTGAAGAGGGCTTAGTCTATTGATTTACTTAATATGCGTGTGTGTTTGTGTGGGTTCTTTTAAAAATATGATTATTGCGGAGCTTAGAATGTTATGATTAACTCCAGGAACCGCTTATAGTCTTGTGCAGGTGCGATACAGCTATGCGGTGCGATACAGCTATGTTCAAAATTTGGCATCGGTTGCTAACTCTCTCATTATCAGAGGACTGAGTTGAGCCAAATGACTGCTCTTTCATTGACTCCCAGCAGTCCTCCCATCATGAGAATTTCCCTTCCAGCATTCTCAGAGTCATCCCTGGCTAACTAGATGAGAGTGCACAGCAGTGTGTGGTGAGATGAGCGACCTTCAAGCCTGCCAAACACACCTTTGTGTGTCTAGCTTCATTCTGGACCTCCAGAGAGCATGCACAGTGTGTCTGTATATGTATGTGCAGGGTTTCATTTAGAAAATTGTCCAAGGGGGGCAACTGGAGGAATCTGGATATTAAGGGGGGGCATGATGGTTAAAGATGTGACAAAGTTTCTGATGAATTTTAATGATACAATTTCCGAAGGGGGGGGGGGGGCAAAAAGGTTCCAAGTGGGGCCAGCCGCCACCGCCCCCCCTAAATGAAACCCTGATGTGTATGTATATGTGTCTGTCTGTCTATATGTATGTAAGTATGTATATCCACCGAACCAATGATTGGATATGGACAAAACTCCACCTGTGGAACATGTTTGATCCGGATTGAGACTGGAAACCACCATGGCTGGGGACCTCTGCTAGTTGTTATATCCTTAGCAATGCTGGGAGCCTCTGCTAGTTATTATATCCTTTCTTAATGCTGGGAGCCTCTGCTAGTTGTTATATCCTTTCCTGAGCAATGCTGGGAGCCTCTGCTAGTTATTATATCCTTTCTTAATGCTGGGAGCCTCTGCTAGTTGTTATATCCTTTCCTGAGCAATGCTGGGAGCCTCTGCTAGTTATTGTATCCTTTCCTGAGCAATGCTGGGGACCTCTGCTAGTTGTTATATCCTTTCCTGAGCAACACTGGGTGCCTCTGTTAGTTATTATATCCTTTCCTCTGCTAGTTGTTATATCCTTTCCTGAGCAACACTGGGTGCCTCTGTTAGTTATTATATCCTTTCCTGAGCAATGCTGTGTGCCTCTGTTAGTTATTATATCCTTTCCTGAGCAACACTGGGTGCCTCTGTTAGTTATTATATCCTTTCCTGAGCAATGCTGGGTACTGTATCTCTGCTAGTTATTATATCCTTTCTTAATGCTGGGAGCCTCTGCTAGTTATTATATCCTTTCCTGAGCAATGCTGGGAGCCTCTGTTAGTATGTATATATTTCCTGTACTGTTTGTTTGACTATCTCATGTCATCAGTAGCTATATACTAACTACTGTATGCAGCCAGTTCTCTCTCCTCTACTGGTTATGCAGCCAGTTCCCTCTCCTCTACTGACTGTACAGCCAGTTCTCTCTCCTCTACTGACTATGCAGCCAATTCTCTCTCCTCTACTGACTATGCAGCCAGTTCCCTCTCCTCTACTGACTGTACAGCCAGTTCTCTCTCCTCTACTGACTATGCAGCCAATTCTCTCTCCTCTACTGACTATGCAGCCAGTTCTCTCTCCTCTACTGACTATGCAGCCAGTTCTCTCTCCTCTACTGACTATGCAGCCAATTCTCTCTCCTCTACTGACTATGCAGCCAGTTCTCTCTCCTCTACTGACTGTGCAGCCAGTTCTCTCTCCTCTACTGACTGTGCAGCCAGTTCTCACTCCTCTACTGACTGTGCAGCCAGTTCTCTCTCCTCTACTGACTGTGCAGCCAGTTCTCTCTCCTCTACTGACTGTGCAGCCAGTTCTCTCTCCTCTACTGACTGTGCAGCCAGTTCTCTCTCCTCTACTGACTGTGCAGCCAGTTCTCTCTCCTCTACTGACTGTGCAGCCAGTTCTCACTCCTCTACTGACTGTGCAGCCAGTTCTCTCTTCTCTACTGACTATCTCTCCTCTACTGACTGTGCAGCCAGTTCTCAAGAGGGCCATGCACGCAGAACCTCTCCACGTGCAGGACTGGAGACTGATGTGCACTAGACATGACTGCTCCCTACATGGGCACGCACGGCAATTAAGAACTCTCCTGATATCCTATAGCTACGCTTGCCAATAAGAACCATAGTCTATTAAACCTTACATATATATATAGCAGCTTAGAGGTGTCACATAGTGTTAGTCAAAAGCTGTTGCTAAATACCCAGTGACCTCTTTGCGACCTTGCCAATTGTACCATGGTGAGAACATGGTATCCCGCTTGGCAAGATGGTTACTTGCAGCTGCTGCTTGGTGACCATATCTTCGCTAAAGGAATGCTGAACTTCACTTTCACCAGCCAGCATCCATGCCTGAAGCAATAGGCCAACTTTGAACTTTGCAGGCATGCTAATTGGATCTAGGGTTTGTGTGATTAGTACTTTATGAATCTCATTACATCACTTGTAATGTATTATTAGACTCCCATGTTTTAATGCGGCGCACCTTACAACTCCATTGTGTTGGTGACTATCCAGCTCTGTCACACTTGCATTGTTGAGCAAAGCTCAGGCATCCTTATAAATGGTAGTTTGTGACTTCATCAGCTTCATCAGCCGGTAGGCATGTGGAACTGTGGAAGTTTGCACACGTGCATGTGTGTCGGGTGAGCCAGTGGTCCCGTGCTAGACAATGTGGTAGAGTAAAGTACAGATGTGAGGAGTTCATTTCATGGTGACTGCCAGCAGGACATTTATCATCAAAGATAAACTGTATGACTTCATTATATATTTGACCAAACAAAATGCTGGACTCAATATATATTAAAAAAGCTGCAGTCCTTGCTATTATTGATGTGGCTGGTGTGCTTGTAAGGTGGTTTAGGATGCAGTCTGCCCTGCACCTGTGACCTACCTTTTACATAATTATGAACCTGGCTTTAGGAACAGGTGATAAATAGTAACGATTACTATGGAATTTAATAATAATTGTGCCACCCTGCTGGGTGTATTTTGGATTTTAATCTAATTAGGTATGTGCAAGCATTTTTGCAGGTGAGGGTTCACTGGTAGACTACTACCAGGGGGGTTGATGGTTCACAGTGAGAAGTCCTTTGAGTTGTTAAATCAAATTGAATGCATAAAATATAGTTATAGATATAGAAGCATGAGAGGGGAGAGTTTATCTAGCGGAGACTAAGTGCACACTAGCTCGAAGCATGACAATTGCTAGATAGTTTGGTGAGAGTGGCTCTTGGTTGGTATGTTCAAATTTGAAATTCAACTCCACAGCACATCAAATTTAAGTTATGAAGTAGTGACAGTGTCTAGGCAACATTAATTCAAACTGCTTTAACCCAGTGTGATGTTGGTCCAGATATGCTATTGTCAACCTACTTCAACCCGAGTGTGGTGTTGGTCACAGTGTGTGTCCTTATAGAGCTATTGTCAACCTACTTCAACCTGCCTCAACCCAGTGTGATGTTGGTCCCATGTGTATCCCCATGTCAACCTACTTCAAACTGCCTCAACCCAGTGTGGTGTTGGTCCAGTGTGTGTCCTCATAGAGCTGTTGTCAACCTACTTCAACCTGCCTTAATCCAGTATGTGTCCTCAAGAGAGCTATTGTCTATGTTCATCGTGGTACAGTGAGGTTAGAACTCCACCTCACATTCTCTGTTAATCAACCACCAGGAGGCTCTAGTGCAGTTCTTTGCAGTGAAGGTCAGCTGGTGGACTCCCATGGCAGATTGACAATGCGTATCATTTCAGTTTGACAGACTTTCCCTATGCTCAGACACCAAAGGCTACTTTATTGAAACAGACTTTGATCTAAATCGATGAAGAAGGTGATACTTAGGGAGGGAGAGAATAATTACAAGATAAATAAATCAACATACCTCACCTGCCAACCTACTGCACTCTGCCATCGTTTGAGGCGGTGCATTGAAACCCTTCTTAAACGTTCCTGTATAATCATATTGTGTTACCATGCTAATATTGTCATGACAACTTGGTGGACTGACTCTCTCTTGGGTAGATGTCATTATCTCCATATCCTGTCAATTGTCGTAGGTAAAGGAAAGCAACATGGCAGAGTATTGTTCGTGCATGGGTGAATATACAGATATGCTCTCTCATAGTGGGTTCATGGCACAACTCAAGACCTTTAGTCACATAGCCAGGTGAGATGAGCATGAATGGATGATGTGGTTTGCATTGATGGGCATATACTGTATGCTTTTCCTCCCCACACATCCTGTGTTGTCTTTGTAGGTTTTATTCTCTGGAATTGCTACTTGAAACAGTGGATGGTCTTCTTTTGATGAACCATCACAGTTAGCTTTTTACAATAGCCAGCTTTTATTTAAAAAGATCGTAATGCTGTAATGTTGTTGTTCTGCTTTTGTTGTTTCTGATTGTTTCTGATTGAGGTTATTATTATTTTACAATAACTTTCTCAATAATCAACTTGAAATTGTATTCGTTTCGTCTAGATCCACTAGCTTTCATCATTATTCCTGATGAAAGCTAAGAGCATCTAGTTGAAACGTCGAGAAACGACAATTTCAAGTTGATCGACGTTCTTGCGATGTTACGTCGACTGACAGTGTTAATTTTGCTGCGTATCGCGGTTTTTGCGCGCGCGTTTTAATCGGTATATAAAGTCTCTTTCGACTTGCTAGTTGCATACTTGCTGGATCTTGGAATAAGGTTGTTCTGCGAGGGCTAGGACTACTGTAAGGTGAGCTGTCGTAGTTGTACTCTTAGTTACTATGTAGTATTAAGTAAATTAAGCTTGATTTTACTGGTGCTGACTTTCCAGTAGTAGGGGGTGGAAGGGAGTAGGTTACCGTGGATACGGGATCCAGTAAAGATTGCACGAAGCTCCTTTTTGGTTGGACCAACGCATGAACTTCACTAGGGCGTCTATAAATTCTGAATGAATATGGAGAAGTGGAAGCTCAAAATAATTATTGTCCTTTATATATAATTATATATATATATATATTATTATATATAATTTTTTTAAGCCAGCCTGAGCCAGAGCTTTGTCCCAGCTTGGGTGGCAAGAGGTGGTGTAGGTTGATCTTGAGAGTAATTGATCAATCAGCAAAAATGTGTCTTTTCTAATCATCAGTCTTTTCTAATCATCAAAAATATTTTCACATGTTTGGCTTCCACAAAGCGAGGCCTACAAACCACGAAGACCAATGCTAGCTACCTCAAATACTAAAGACCTGAAAATTCAGCTGTTCATTGAATAAAGAGGCCATTTTTGCTGCTGATTCATCCATAGAGGTATGATTGATGTTTTGGCATTATTGCTCATAATGTTTTTAAAGCTCTTTTATTGACAGCTGATATTTTTGTGTGTTTATCTCGTGTCCTAAAGTAAAGCTTACTAGCAATGAGCTATTAATAGATTTGTGAAGAAAAGTGTCACCAGTAACATATAGCTGGAATTATTTACATATACAGTTAGTGTCCTCAAAAACAACAAAACTTGTAAGATTTTGTAACTCTTTTCAAATGTCATGCTTATGAGAGAGAGCTCTTGAAATATGTTTTCCTTGAAATACAGTTGAAGATGCATTGGAAGGCATTCATGTGACTCACTTCATAACCTTTTAAACCTCAGTTACTGTCCCAGTTCAGAAGTGAGGGTCAGTGGATAGATACTTGCAGTGTCAGCATGAGCGCTAACTACCTGCCATATATACATAAAGTAAGTAGGGCCTATAATCTGGAATGACTTGTTTTTCCTTTTTTTCAACATGCAGGATTAAGTCGGCTAAATGAAAATAATCATGATATTTCTACATCTATTGAGGCATTTAGGTACAGTTAGTGCTCATGCTGATTCGGCAATAAATGATCCGCTGAGGTTTACAAGGTCACTGACGTGAGTCCTATGAATGCCTTCAAATGTCCCATTTTTCAAGGAAAAAATATTTCCGTCAGACAACTCGATCCCTCTATCCTGCCTCATGCGTGTGCAACATGGGGTAACAAGTGCCCATTACCTAGCACTGTGTATGCATGAGACTGTATGCATGAGGCCTTGATCCCCTGCTTTCTAACCCTGATTTTAATTACATACATGTAAAAATCCTGATATACGATTAGCTAGAAAAATCACGTCAATTGGATTGCAATCCAGATCAAGTTGAAGTGTGCTTGATAACGCAGGTGTAAATGAGGCTCTAGGGTAGGGGTATAGTGGACGTGCAAGTTGTATCGGGGAAAATTCCAACCTGAAATTGGTTTATTTTGAGCATCGGACTGCCCAGGGTTGAAATGTACCCCTACATACCTTTGGAAGGTGTTATGCAATAGTAACAGTGTTTGCGGTAGTTCCTTCTCACTGTACTCTATGTGCAAATTGGCAACATGTCGTCCTACCTCTGTTGGCATTTGGCCGATGCAAGTAACAACATGTCACTTTTGCCAAAACTCTCTATGTCCGCATTATCCCTTCCCATAGTCACTTGGAAAGGATCCATCCATTCACATCACACACCTTGCACTTTGTGTTCCCGTCAATCAAATTTGCCACGTCTCGTCGCAATTAGATTTCCCTTCCCATGTCAAAGTTTTAATCGTCTCACTGCTTGCCTTTGTTTTCGTCTTGTTCTTTTTCTGGCAAACTTGGGGGCAAAAATCTCATTAGCACGAGGAATTTTTGATTTTTTATGGCAAGTAAGTACTGATGTATGTAGCATATTGGGGAAAAGTCTTCGTTACCATCGAATAGCAATGCTGAAGGCTGGAGAAGATAAGCAATTTCGAGGTGTTACAGTCAGGATTCCAGTAACAAGCATCAGGTGACACTCAGTTCATCAGCACTCCCTTTTTTGGTTGAGTTAGTACATTTTAGTTGTTAAATGAGAAGCTCCAAGACAAGGACATATATGGTAATATTTTGTGGTGTTAAAAATGGATGCTGAAGGCTAGAGAAGAGGGAGGAGAAGATGAACACTTTGGTAATCTTATCTTTGGTAATCTTATCTTTGGTAATCTTATCTTTGGTAATCTTATCTTTGGTAATCTTCGAGGTGCAGTCAGGATTCCAGTAACAAGCATCAGGTGACACCAGCACTCCCTTTTTTGGTCGAGTTAGTACATTTTAGTTGTTAAATGAGAAGCTCCAAGACAAGGACATATATGGTAATATTTTGCAGGTGTTAAATCCAGTAGTGCACTGACCATAAACTCAGAAGAGCCAGATTCTAAATGCTGCACTGTTCTGTATGTTTGTGTGGTTTCTGTCCAAGTTGGAATGGGCAGACTCTGCCCATTCCAACTTGGACGGAAACCGAGAGAGAGAGAGATGCGTGCTTGGAATATTAGGCTGGGGTGGTGATGTCTTGTCTGGAATAGCTTGATGAATCTCCAGTTAGTCCAAATAGTCGAATAGTTTCTATTTCAGACAATAGCTTTATGTTTGAACCAGATCTCTTTAGGGCTGATGGCAAATATATTCCCACATGCAAGTTTTGCATTGAATCCCGAGGAGGGAGGGGGGTTTAGTGAGACCGAGTGAACATTATTCAGTAGAGGCTACCTAGCTAGCTTTGTACATTCACGATATTGTTGTATATGCAAGTAAATTGCATAGCTAGCCTAGCTGTGTGTCTAAGAAACTTGGAAAAAGATTTTCCATGTGTGGAATTCTTCTTTGGACCAAACCTCTAGACCAATGCAGCAGCTATAGCTACAGCTGTAGTGTGTAGCTGTAGGTGGCTTTCTCGCAGCTCTTGAGTGCTCTTTTGAGTGTATCAAGTAAGTTAGTAGCTGTAGGTAGTATAATCTATGTAGAGACTTAAGTAGCTTACCTGAGGGTACTTCTCAGACATTTGTCCTCACCGTTGAAGATGATGGATAACCTATACCTAAAACCATCCAGTTAACTGCTTATGGACAAGTGAATCGCATTGTACAAGTTTTATTTTTGAACATCAGAAACGGTTTCAGTGGGTGGAGGTCTTACTTTATAAAACAAAAAACAGCTCCAGTGTGTGGCTTTATTTTAAAATATAACAGCTTCAGTGTGTAGCTTTATATAAAATTCAAAAACAGCTCCAGAGTGTAGTTTTATATAAAATTCAAAAACAGCTTCAGTTTATATAAAATAAAAAGCAGCTTCAGTGTGTGGCTTTATATAAAATAAAAAACAGCTTCATTGTGTGGCTTTATATAAAATTAAAAACAGCTCCAGTGTGTAGCTTTATATAAAATTAATAACAGCTTTAGTGTGTGGCTTTATATAAAATAAAAAAACAGCTCCAGTGTATAGCTTTATATAAAATTAAAAACAGCTTCAGTGTGTAGCTTTATATAAAATTAAAAACAGCTTCAGTGTGTGGCTTTATATAAAATTAAAAACAGCTTCATTGTGTAGCTTTATATAAAATTAAAAACAGCTTCAGTGTGTGGCTTTATATAAAATTAAAAACAGCTCCAGTGTGTAGCTTTATATAAAATTAAAAACAGCTTCATTGTGTGGCTTTATATAAAATTAAAAACAGCTCCAGTGTGTAGCTTAATATAAAATTAAAAACAGCTCCAGTGTGTGGCTTTATATAAAAATTAAAAACAGCTTCAGTGTGTGGCTTTATATAAAATTAAAAACAGCTTCATTGTGTAGCTTTATATAAAATTAAAAACTGCTTCATTAAAACAGCTTCATTGTGTAGCTTAGCTTTATATAAAATTAAAAACAGCTTAGCTTTAATTTAAAATATAAAATTCAAAAACAGCTACAGTGTGTGGTTTTTTTTCCACAATTGCTCCTTCCACTTCAAAATTAAAATGGAAATTAAACGAAACACAAAACAAACAAAAATAAAAAAATTGGGGAAAGTCAACCACGATTTTATAATGTGTGTGTGTGTACAAGTGGTGAGCAAGTATCCTTGATGACGTTGGTAGTTACACATGACAACATGTTACACATGACAACATGCTCCAGACTTTGTGTATAGTGGAACTCAAGTGTGCTCATTAGTCAATTATCTATTGCACCCTTATTATTATTTTTACACTGGGGAGCTCTCCCCGCCTCCCTCCCTTCTCAAAATCCTAGATCTTCCCCTGTAGGGTGCATTTGTAACCATTACGAAACAGCTATGCTAAAGCTTGGGCATTGAAATCTAACTCAAATTGGTTGCTAGCGAAGCTTTATCTAGCCCTGATCTACTAGAAAAGCATTGTAGTTGCTGATGTTTTCAGTGCCAAGCTTCATCGGCAATGACGGAGAAAAATAAGATAAAGCGAGCAGGCATATAGCTAGCTATAGCTGAAGGCAGCATATGGTTTAGAATGCAACAAGGAAGGACTTTTAGATGAACTCATTGCCTGCTGTAGTCTGCCTCTGAAGTCAGCATATGGTTTAGAATGTAACAAGGAGGACTCTAGACTAACCCATTGCCTGCTATACTCAGCCCCTAGAGGCAGCATATGGTTTAGAATGTAACAAAGAGGACTCGAGACTAACCCATTGCCTGCTATACATACCTCAGAAGATTGAGGTGCTAGCTAGCTAAAAGCTAAACTGTATGCTATGGTCTTTGCCCTAGACAGAGTAAGCTAAACAAACAAAGTATTCCAAGCTATTTGTTTACTTTTGGTTCACTAAGCAATCAACAGCACTCCCTTGAAGGAGACCTGAAGCCATGAAGGAGGCACCCTTGACACTTGCTCTTATTCTGTCATTTATTATTATTATTATTATTCAGGTAGTCGTGTATGTTGCTATTTTAATTTTTGGCCCGATAAACTATAATTAATTCTGGATTGGCCATTTCAAGGCATCATGTTACATTATTAAACTGGCCAGACGAAACATTTGCTCTGCTGAGGAGCATTTCCTTCCCAACCAACCTGGTCCGAACACTGGGAAAAGTACAGGCATTTAAAAGATTTTAGTAGTTCTAGACTTGTAGGTATGTGCATGTGGGTGTCTACACCAGAGCTCTTGGACGTCTGCAGTTGTTTTAAAAGTGGGTGTTGATAAATTATGCACAGTAAGTGATGAAGTGCTGCAATGAGATTCATAATTGGATCCAATCACCTTGCCCAGTTTTGAGCCACCGTGGAGCATGTTGGTGCAGAGATCCAATGCATAGCGGAGAATCCACTCATTGGTCAGATGTGTAGTTGGCAATACATCTGCTGGCCAGATACAGAGTGTAGACGCTGCAACTCTATTGGCAACAGACAGCTAAATTATAGTTATCAGAGGGGGGAAATACTCCAGTTCCTCAACAGGTATTTTGTACTTGGCTGCGTAAATAGTGCTTGAGCATGCAAAAACCTGGTCTAGTCACCAGACGTGCATTCAACAATGTCTGGCATGCAGGACTGTATCAGCATACATTAGCCCAGATGATGCTGATGTCCAATAAATCCACATTTCATAAGTCAATGCACATTAATATGCATTGGTTTTGTCCACACTGAATTCAAATGCACATTGATCTTGTCTCCCTCCATGGGTGGTTTGAGTTGAAAAGAGAAAAAATTAAGCATTCAAGTAACTACGGGAGTGTGTGTTTAAAAGAATTTCATGCACTCGCATCTTCATGATAGCTGTAGGTTGGAACTTTGGAGCTAGCTGTATACTATCTGTGGCCTGCAGCCAAACTAGCTAGCTACATGGCTAGAGAACTGTTGCTACATTTATACGTCCTGCATCTGAAGTTCATGCAGTTGCAACATACGTTGTTTCTGCCCTTCCCTCAGCTCTCTCATTCTTCTCTGCAGCAAATGTTTCCTGCACATCTGTAGGTAGCTGATCAGCAAAGAAAGGATGCAACAACTCAATCAACTGCAGAAACAGTATATGATTTTGACGTGACTTACTTCCCACTATGGTTGCTTCATACAGTTATTTCAGTGCTAGTGTGGACGCGACAAACGCGAATCGACTTGAAGAGTTGTTTTTCTCTCCCTAGGACCCAATGCACTGTGTGTGTGTGTGTGTGTGTGTGGGGGTTAGGTGTCGTGTAGACAGGCCTTTAGTCCTTGGGATTACAAACATTCTTAGTTGGTTAATTGAGAATAAAATCGAGAGAAAGTAAATTAAGTGAGACTTCAAATGGACACTTATTATAATTGAAGTCCATCTACAAATTGCTTTAACCATAAAAGCATTCTATCACCAGAATGATCATGGCTCATGATGTCATATTTTAGTAGACTTAATATTTGCGCCAGCATAGATATTACTAACATCAATGGTAATTTTCCCATCAGACAACATTCCCTAGCCTATGTAACCAGGTGGAGGATACAGTGGGAGCACATGTTCAAGCAGAATCCTGCAAAAGTTATCGCTAAATTGTTCAGTTCCTACTTTGGAATTAAATTTACTTTACTCAACTATTTGCTGACGTGCTATTAGTTATCTGGTGAGAGACCATTCCAGGTAAGTCTCGGGAGAGAACCAGTTGGCTCACTCGACATTCTGCTCCTGCCTGTCAGGGCTAGCTTGAGTATCTGTGTCTGTGCCCTTAGTTCCTTCTGTTCACATGCAGCTTGCAGCGCCTTCTGGCTGGCTGTTGGTTGGTAATGGCAAAGTGTGACTTCCAGCAGTTGCTGGGGTGTACCGTGCTCTATATAGAATGGCATTGTTTTTCTCGGGGTGCAGTTCAATTTGCACTTTTGTTGTGCCTTGCAATGTGAAATAGAAAATAGATGAATGTTTTATTATTATTCTCACTTCTTGTTTGTTCTCACTTCTTGTTTGATATAAGTATATTAATTGGTATGCACTTTTTTCCCTCCCCTCCAGATTTTTCACCAAGCCTTCCTCACACTACGTTTGGAAAACATCCATTCATCACCTGACTATGCTGGCCAATACCAGACCCTCGTGGTTGCTGCCGCTGCTAAGTGGTGCATGCCTAGTGTTCTGTCTGTTACTGAGCGTCTCTGATGGAGTGCAGGTGGACCAATATACATTGAACCAGCCAGAAGATTTGATACTAAGTGAGTGATGACATGACATTACACACCCAAAACAGTTTTCTTCTAAGTGCTACATCATATTCAAAATATTTTCCTTAGAAGCCTCTCCCACAGCTAGTGACATCTCACCAAGTGTGGATGCCAGGATTTCTTGTTAGTGGGGATGCCAGGATTTCTTGTTAGTGGGGATGCCAGGATTTCTTGTTAGTGGGGATGCCAGGATTTCTTGTTAGTGGGGATGCCAGGATTTCTTGTTACCGGGGATGCCAGGATTTCTTGTTACCACTAGCCACTTTGGCTGAAGGTCTTAATGAGGGAGGCTTCTAAATGGGGGAAGCTACTTAGTAATGGGGAAGTGCTATAAGTGGAAGCTACTAACTGCTAATATAAATTAGGACATGGTTACTCCATAAGGGAGGATGGTAGCTATTAAATGAAGGAGACTAATAATATAATAATATATATATATATTTATAGTTATGATTGACCTGCACTTATATATATATATATTATATTATATATATATAATAATATTGATTGACCTGCACTATCTCTCTCTTCAGCCACTTTTGATATTGACATGGACAATTCCAAACTGATCATAGGAACAACGTAAGCTTAACACTACTATACTTAACTCTAACAACGTAAGCTTAACACTACTATGCTTAACTCTGGCACTAAAGCCACCAAATTATGACTGTCATTAGTGTAGGGTCTATATAATATTAAAATGTTGTTGATTACTGCAACAACTTCCAGGAGCGTTCATTTGTTTAAGACCAAAATGATGATAACTTCCTGACTGAAGGGGCAATTTTTGAATTAATGCTTGTCACCTTCTCTCACTGCTTGGAAAGGAAAAATAAAATGGCTGTAAATAAGATGAGCCGACAGCCCGCCTGCTTTGTAAATGACATTTCAAGCGACTTGCTTTGGCTTTCCATGACGATCCGAGAGGATGAAGCAAGTTGATGAGAGCATCGGCTTTTATGTAAGCTGTTGTCAGACAGGTTCTTCAGCGTCAGCATTTGTGTGGTACAATCTCATACTCGCCAAGAAGGTCATCTTGTGGCAAGGGATAAAAAAATCCCTCACCACTGATATGTGTGGCGTTCAGTTATTTGGCCCACTGTATGGCCTCTTTTTTAAATTAAGTTAAGTCAGTGACCAATTTTAATGCTAGTAGCCATATTTACCTTAATGTGTCAACTTATGAGGCTGTGTATACAGATGACTCATCCCAGCCATTCCATTAGCGGTTCCAGCTAAGTGTTGGCACTTAGCTGTTAGTAAACATTCTGAATGAGATCATATTCACGCATATGCACTATTGCTAAGCAATTACTTTGTTGACGATGAGTTTTTATTTATTTATTTTTGCTGAGGCCAACTCTCCATGGTCATTGCAATCCAAGACCTCATATATAGAACTTGTGACAATTTTGAGTCCACAACATCATTAGATCTCTAGCAGGTGGCAAACACATTCATAGCTGGTGGTTATGGCAACATTATTTTTGAATTTGAAACTTGTTATGGTGTAATAAGCACAGCAGCTGTGTTGTTCTCTCAGTGCAATGTTGGGCTTGACATTTAGGGAACATGATATCTCCCTATATGTACTAGGCAGGCTCATGTCCGTAATGATATAGCACGTGCTACTAATATGTGCTACATGGGTAATTACACACTAATTTGTATGCTAATTAATCAAGTGATAGATAGACAATTTGGCTGGCAGGCTTGATGACAAATAGCTGTTCCATCTGCCCATTTTCTTCTCTTTTTGCAGGAACCAGGTCTTCCATTTGGACCTTGAGCTGAAGCAAGTAACCAATGTGAGTCCATCACCTGAAAGCCCCTGTAATTATTAATAATAAGATTAACCTTGACCTTCTGTTATTGCAATAGCCTTATGTGAGTTCAACACTAGGCCCATGTAATAATAATAAAAGGAGTACTTGGAGTACTTGGCCTTGCTCGAGTTAAAAGTGTGTATTGTTAATGGAGGTGTGTTGTTCAGTGAAGTGCTCACATGCTGTGGGTGTGTTGTTCAGTGAAGTGCTCACATGCACTGTAGCTGTGGGTGTGTTGTTCAGTGAAGTGCTCACATGCACTGTAGCTGTGGGTGTGTTGTTCAGTGAAGTGCTCACATGCACTGTAGCTGTGGGTGTGTTGTTCAGTGAAGTGCTCACATGCACTGTAGCTGTGGGTGTGTTGTTCAGTGAAGTGCTCACATGCACTGTAGCTGTGGGTGTGTTGTTCAGTGAAGTGCTCACATGCACTGTAGCTGTGGGTGTGTTGTTCAGTGAAGTGCTCACATGCACTGTAGCTGTGGGTGTGTTGTTCAGTGAAGTGCTCACATGCACTGTAGCTGTGGGTGTGTTGTTCAGTGAAGTGCTCACATGCACTGTAGCTGTGGGTGTGTTGTTCAGTGAAGTGCTCACATGCACTGTAGCTGTGGGTGTGTTGTTCAGTGAAGTGCTCACATGCACTGTAGCTGTGGGTGTGGTGTGTTGTTCAGTGAAGTGCTCACATGCACTGTAGCTGTGGGTGTCTGTGTGTAGATGAGTGTCCATATAAGGTGTTGGTGGTTGGGAGGGTCGTAGAGACTGTGAGTGTCCATATAAGGTGTTGGTGGTTGGGAGGGTCTGTGAGTGTCCATATAAGGTGTTGGTGGTTCGGAGGGTCGTAGAGACTGTGAGTGTCCATATAAGGTGTTGGTGGTTGGGAGGGTCGTAGAGACTGTGAGTGTCCATATAAGGTGTTGGTGGTTGGGAGGGTCGTAGAGACTGGGTAAACAATAAACGACAAATATGAGTATTCACTAACAATGGACTATGAACCTGACTATGAACCATGCACCTAACATTGAACTGCAAGCCTAACAAAGAGATGCATTGTGTAATTGCAAATACCGATGTGATTTAAACACCAGAAAGCTCCTGTATTTATAGCAGTACCTTGACCCCGTGTTGTCGCCATACGGTGTTATAGTGCAAATAGGATATTGCAGATTGAGGGTGTAGGGTTGTTCAGAGATAGCACAATCGTAGACGCAAGCTTCTGTGGGTTTTTTTTGCCAATCGAATTTTCCAATTTTTAGGAATACAGACATGTCAAAATTAAATTAGACACATTTAGACACGTGTAGTGTGTATGTACATGTACATATGTGCGCACTTGGGTGTTTGTTGTGTCTTTTAGCGACTTCTTCCTTGGAAATATCTTTTAGGACAATATCTCTGCAAATTGCATGTACTGTACATGTTTTTATTGCATGTGCTGTACATGTTTTTATTGCATGTGCTGTACATGTTTTTATTGCATGTGCTGTACATGTTTTTATTGCATGTACTGTACATGTTTTTATTGCCTTGTAATGACAGTGGAGAATGTTTCCAGTAACCATATCCGCTGCGACTGGTAGCTAGGTTAGTTACATGTCATTCATCAGCCTTCCAAGAAGATGGCCCAATGTGCCTCAATGTCCTTTTATAGGGGATATTAAGGCCCAGCAAGTGAGTGAATTGGGCCATCTTCTTGAAGGCTGACGAACGACATGTAAAAGGACATAAAATGTTAATAGTCTGTGTTTAAACGAGGTTGTTGCCACCTGTGAACTGCCTGTTCCTGCCATCTGTACCCTGCACTAGCCCAATGTGCATGCAATCCATCTCCGGCAAATCCGGTGGGAAGTGACGTAGGCACTGCCTGTGCATCATGAGAGAAGCTCCACGATTGCAGTTGTGGAGATGCTCTAACACTAAGAACCGGTGATATCGTGTTGCCATTTGAAACCTTGTCTAATTAAGTGGTAGTGGTGTCGTTTCCCGAGCCCTTGCCACCTCCCACCCGCCGTATCCCATTGCTCCCCATACAAGCACTGCAGTGTTACCTGATTGCCCTATTCACAGCTTCGACTGATCTCACTATTGGTCCCTTGCCTGTTCCTCGTTGTCTGCCAGCGTGGGTATTCTAAAGCAATGTGTTTGTTAGGCAACAGCCAAGACTAGCTTTGATACCAGACACTCTCCTAATTGTCTGTTAATGCCCTTGGTAACAATTGGCTCGTCCAACCATTTTCCTTGGAGATGCTTCTGCACATCAGAAAATAAACTTGTGATCGTCATTTAATCTGCGTGTGATCAATGTTCATATAAGGGACTTGTTTTTTTAGTGTATGTTTGGGAGGGTCGCAAAACTAGACACACACGTTTGAAGTCGGCCAGAATCAATATACTATAAACTTGAACTGAGAATTGACCTTCAATGAAGTTTGACCTCGACAATGGACTATGAACCTAACAATAACCAGAGCCTAACAATAACCAGAGCCTAACATTAACCAGAGCCTAACATTAACCAGAGCCTAACAATAACCAGAGCCTAACAATAACCAGAGCCTAACATTAACCAGAGCCTAACAATAACCAGAGCCTAACAATAACCAGAGCCTAACAATAACCAGAGCCTAACAATAACCAGAGCCTAACAGTAACCAGAGCCTAACAATAACCAGAGCCTAACAATAACCAGAGCCTAACATTAACCAGAGCCTAACAATAACCAGAGCCTAACAATAACCAGAGCCTAACAATAACCAGAGCCTAACATTAACCAGAGCCTAACAATAACCAGAGCCTAACAATAACCAGAGCCTAACAATAACCAGAGCCTAACAATAACCAGAGCCTAACATTAACCAGACCTAACATTAACCAGAGCCTAACATTAACCAGAGCCTAACATTAACCAGAGCCTAACATTAACCAGAGCCTAACAATAACCAGAGCCTAACAATAACCAGAGCCTAACATTAACCAGAGCCTAACATTAACCAGAGCCTAACATTAACCAGAGCCTAACATTAACCAGAGCCTAACATTAACCAGAGCCTAACAATAACCAGAGCCTAACAATAACCAGAGCCTAACATTAACCAGAGCCTAACAATAACCAGAGCCTAACATTAACCAGAGCCTAACATTAACCAGAGCCTAACATTAACCAGAGCCTAACAATAACCAGAGCCTAACATTAACCAGAGCCTAACATTAACCAGAGCCTAACAATAACCAGAGCCTAACATTAACCAGAGCCTAACATTAACCAGAGCCTAACATTAACCAGAGCCTAACATTAACCAGAGCCTAACAATAACCAGAGCCTAACATTAACCAGAGCCTAACATTAACCAGAGCCTAACATTAACCAGAGCCTAACATACTATGAACCTAAAAGTGAACTGTGAACCTTCCTTCCTCTCCCTCCTTCCTCTCCCTCCTCCCTCTCCCTCCTCCCTCTCCTTCCTCCCTCCTCCCTCTCCCTCCTCCCTCTCCCTCCTCCCTCTCCCTCTCCCTCCTTCCTCTCCCTCCTTCCTCTCCCTCCTTCCTCTCCCTCCTTCCTCTCCCTCCTTCCTCTCCCTCCTTCCTCTCACTCCTCCCTCTCCCTCCTTCCTCTCCCTCCTCCATCTCCCTCCTTCCTCTCCCTCCTTCCTCTCCCTCCTTCCTCTCCCTCCTTCCTCTCCCTCCTCCCTCTCCCTCCTCCCTCTCCCTCCTTCCTCTCCCTCCTTCCTCTCCCTCCTTCCTCTCCCTCCTCCCTCTCCCTCCTTCCTCTCCCTCCTTCCTCTCCCTCCTTCCTCTCCCTCCTTCCTCTCCCTCCTTCCTCTCCCTCCTCTCTCCCTCCTCCCTCTCCCTCCCCCTTATCTTCCTCTTCCTTCTCCCTCCCCCTTATCTTCCTCTTCCTTCTCCCTCCCCCTTATCTTCCTCTTCTTCCCACCCACCCCTAATCTTCCCCCCTAATCTTCCTCCTGCAGATGCTTCATTGTGCTCCAGCTCTACAGTTGGAGCAATGGTGCAGCAATGAAGAAGGCTTTGGACATACGGTGAGAACTTAGTGAGGGTGGGAAAGAGCGAAAAGGTTGGACGTCAGTGTGTGTGTGTGGGGAGGGGGGGGGGGGGTGAAGTCGTCTTGGCAGAGAGAGGGGAGGCAATATAAGGAAAAGAGGCAGAGGCGGGTTTGGGGTGGAGATGAAGTTGGGAGGAGAGGTGGAAGGGGAGTGGCATGGAAGGAGAGAGAGAGAATAACGTGCGGGGTTGGGTTGGAGGTGAAGACTATATCTGACCCTCTCCACTACAGAACTGTCAAAACTTCCATCGTATCGTGCTGTTGGTTGAAGGAGCTGGGCAGATTATTGGAACCGACGGAGTGTCTTACGATCGTAACAGTCTTGTCCTCACCTGCAGCAGCAATGCCTACAGCCCCATGTGCGACTACAGAAGGGTGAGCGTTTCCTACCTGCAAGCTGGCTATGCACTCGTATTTTAATTCTAATGTGTTCTCTATTTTTTAGCGCACTGATTTGGTATCGATATTTGACTTTTCTGGTGCTAACTTTGTTCCATTTATGCCGACTGTTGCTCCGCCTGTCATGTGGATCGGTGAGTTCCTTAAAAGACTAGTTCACAACACATAATTTCCCCATTCTTGTGAGTCAGTTTTGTGCTGCATAAAACTGTGCTGGAGTTTACCATTAATTATGGCCCAGCAGAGAAGATACAAGTGTGCCAGTAAACAGTTCATGAATTATTCATAAGCAGACTGTTTGGTGTGTTTATTTTTTCCTTGTATATTTTTACCAAGTTTTGACATGTGGTTGACAGTGAATGTGCTGTTTTGATACTGGTGCTTGAAGAGAGAGTGTTACGTCAATGAAATGCTGTTTGAGTTCTCGGTGCTTTCCAAATGCTCAGTTAGTGCTCCACAAGCCAAGAACCAAAGGACAATATTCAGAAGGCATTGTGAGATGACTTGAAGCACCTAGCCTGGCTTGCCGTACGTGGAAGCTTCTAGATCCTCGTGGCTTGAAGGTCTCCTCCACACTCTGCATGGATATTTTGTGGACACCTGTTTCAGTGCTCCATCTGGCCCTCCACAACAGAACTGGCTCTCCTTACCCACTCTATCTCAAAGCAGTGCTGATAGTGTGGCACATGGCATGCTTAGGTAAGGCAGGAGACTCGGTGAGAGCTGGCAAGCCTAGGTAGGCATTAATTTAAGCTAGTTTAGGAATTATCAAAAGAAATTTAGCGACATCTTAACACGAGCACAGACCAATAGGAGTGAAGCAAAGTCACTGCCTTTCCTAAAGGGTGGAGTCGGTAGCGCTTCTATGTGGATCACTACCAGCTAACTTGAGTAATATGTAATATACTCGAATTGTTATCCTCGGAACTTGATAATGAGCACCAGCAGAAGCCGCTTGCTAATTTCTCTTTGGCCTGGCTAGAGCACCGGTGGTATTAAAGATTGGAGCACACATAATGGAAACACAATGGCTAGACAAAGGCTTCCATTCAGCTTCTCTGTCTGCAGCTTGCTCCACTTGCTCGCCACCAATGACATGACTGAGTGGCACTCGTTTGATTCGACCTTGTCAGTGCTGGTGTTCGTTGACGTGTGCTGCATTGTCTTGCGGATTGGCTGCGTCGCATGGCATTGCCAACACTTGTGTGCATGCAGGATCCTTGGGGGTGTGGTTACGTATCCTTCACAAGGATGCAGCAAGGACGAGAGATTTACCAATGAAGGTTTTATGCTTCTCTATCTGGTGCTGTATCGTACTACCGCAGACACTGTTACAATAGTGATGTATGAATATTGATGTGGTAGATGCCTGGCAATGTGTGGCAAGCAAGTAGCTAGCTATTGGCCGAGCTGGTGGCTACTGCCTCCCATCGCAGAGTCAGGTATCGGCCTCGACACCCACGCTCTACAAAGTTCTGTTGGTTCAGATACGTAATTGCTATCAGCAAAGTCTATAAAGGAGGAAAGAAGTGGATAATCTCTCTCTCTCCATATATATATGTGTATACACACAGGCCACCATGGCTTCTCTGTGATCAAAAGTACATGCCCTTGTTGAACAGTTAGTTTGTGCATTCGTGCATGCAAAACAAACTCAACTCAGCTACCCACATGCCACCCAGAGAGTGGTCTGCTTCCATAAGCAGGTGAGGTTCGTAGCTTGCATAAACAGAACTGTCCAATGACCCAGTGCATGGAATGTGCGGCATTAGCAGCTAGAGTGTGTGACACGAGCCATCTGCTTGCTTGGACTGGCAGCTAGAGTGTGTGACATGAGCCATCTGCTTGCTTGGGCTGGCAGCTAGAGTGTGTGACACGAGCCATCTGCTTGCTTGGACTGGCAGCTAGAGTGTGTGACACGAGCCATCTGCTTGCTTGGGCTGGCAGCTAGAGTGTGTGACACGAGCCATCTGCTTGCTTGGGCTGGCAGCTAGAGTGTGTGACACGAGCCATCTGCTTGCTTGGACTGGCAGCTAGAGTGTGTGACACGAGCCATCTGCTTGCTTGGACTGGCAGCTAGAGTGTGTGACACGAGCCATCTGCTTGCTTGGGCTGGCAGCTAGAGTGTGTGACACGAGCCATCTGCTTGCTTGGACTGGCAGCTAGAGTGTGTGACACGAGCCATCTGCTTGCTTGGACTGGCAGCTAGAGTGTGTGACACGAGCCATCTGCTTGCTTGGACTGGCAGCTAGAGTGTGTGACACGAGCCATCTGCTTGCTTGGGCTGGCAGCTAGAGTGTGTGACACGAGCCATCTGCTTGCTTGGACTGGCAGCTAGAGTGTGTGACACGAGCCATCTGCTTGCTTGGGCTGGCAGCTAGAGTGTGTGACACGAGCCATCTGCTTGCTTGGACTGGCAGCTAGAGTGTGTGACACGAGCCATCTGCTTGCTTGGACTGGCAGCTAGAGTGTGTGACACGAGCCATCTGCTTGCTTGGACTGGCAGCTAGAGTGTGTGACACGAGCCATCTGCTTGCTTGGGCTGGCAGCTAGAGTGTGTGACACGAGCCATCTGCTTGCTTGGGCTGGCAGCTAGAGTGTGTGACACGAGCCATCTGCTTGCTTGGGCTGGCAGCTAGAGTGTGTGACACGAGCCATCTGCTTGCTTGGACTGGCAGCTAGAGTGTGTGACACGAGCCATCTGCTTGCTTGGACTGGCAGGGTTTGGCTACATGACACGATTAGGGTCACTGATCTGTTGTGAGGAGTGGATCATTGGAGCATCCGCTATTGCCAGGCCACACCTCTCAGATCACACCTTGAATGTTGATGGCTTTGATGTAGAGAATTTATCTCCAGCAGATCTTATCATTGACTGTTGACCTGATCCCACAGCTCCAGCAAGATCTTATCATTGACTGCTGACCTGATCCCACGGCTCCAGCAAGATCTTATCATTGACTGCTGACCTGATCCCACCGGCTCCAGCAAGATCTTATCATTGACTGCTGACCTACGGCTCCAGAAAGATCTTGTCATTGACTGCTGACCTGATCCCACGGCTCCAGCAAGATCTTATCATTGACTGCTGACCTGATCCCACGGCTCCAGCAAGATCTTATCATTGACTGCTGACCTGATCCCACGGCTCTGATGTCTGACCTGATCCCACGGCTCTGATGTCTGGCCTGATCCCACGGCTCTGATGTCTGGCCCCGTGCATGGCCAATATGTGGAGCCAATGAGATATCTTTGTTGATTAATGCTTATTTGTTTGTTTATTTATTTTCTATTTGTGTTTATATATTATTATTATTATTATTATTATTATTATTATTATTATTATTATTATTATTATTATTATTATTATTATTATTATTATTATTATTATTATTATTATTATTATTATTATTATTATTATTATTATTATTATTATTATTATTATTATTATTATTATTATTATTATTATTATTATTATTATTATTATTATTATTACGATTATTACGATTATTACGTATTACCTTCTCAATAATTAACTTCAAATTGTATTCACTCAACATTTCGACTAGATGCTCTAGCCTTCATCAGCGAGCATCTAGTCGAAACTTCGAGTGAATACAATTTGAAGTTGATTATTAAAGGTGATTTTAATGTTATTATGCCAACTGAAAGTTCAGTGAGAGGTTATTACTTATTGTTGTTATTATGTTATTATTATTATTATTATTTAATCATCATCGTCATCACTAACATCACCACGACACCGGAATACTGCGGACCAGCTTTCTCCAGAAGGGGTAACAGAATATGCCCAACCAATATGTGGAGATTAATCCACACCATTTAAAGTGGGTGTGGTTATCTGAATATATTCATGGTCATGAATAATCTTTAGCACGGCTATATAGCCCCACCTCCCCAACCCGCTCACAAACACCTCCCTCCACATCTGTCCAGGAACTGAAAACTCGTTTCCATTGAGCTTGGACTCGCGTCATTTGGGCTACGGTCAATTTGCTTGCAAGCTTTCGGCAACAGTGTGAGGGA
The DNA here is from genome assembly GCA_028752905.1 of Cladorhizidae sp. MBARI D1340-BT2. Classification (NCBI taxonomy): domain Eukaryota; kingdom Metazoa; phylum Porifera; class Demospongiae; order Poecilosclerida; family Cladorhizidae; species Cladorhizidae sp. MBARI D1340-BT2. Next base: position 4,268,409 of record JAQNBH010000007.1, read on the forward strand.
GTCAGGCTTGATGCCCATGGATGAGTTGAACTGTTGAGAGAGGTAGAGATGACTGTCTGGTTAGGAGCTCGCAGTACAGCCTTCATCACCAGCAGGACAGGTTAGCTGGCAGTACAGCCTTCATCACCAGCAGGACAGGGTGTGTGTGGTTCCCCTTGAGCTGGCAATATACAGCCTTGGTCACCAGCAGGACAGGGTGTGTGTGGTTCCCCTTGAGCTGGCAGTACAGCCTTGATCACCAGCAGGACAGGGTGTGTGTGGTTATCGTTGAGCTGGCAGTACAGCCTTGGTCACCAGCAGGACAGGGTGTGTGTGGTTCTCCTTGAGCTGGCAGTACAGCCTTGGTCACCAGCAGGACAGGGTGTGTGTGGTTATCCTTGAGCTGGCAATATACAGCCTTGGTTATCTGCAAGGGTGTGTGGTTCTCCTTCACTACTGGACAGAGTTCTTTATTGCTCTAGTACGGAAGTAATATTGCTCGTAGTTGTCTGAAACGTCCAAAACAAACTTCTTCATAATTGAGAATAATGGTGGGAGAATTCTATTAAAAAAGTGTTAGAGCCTATTCACACACCCTCCATCTTGAACTTCCACAGTGAGGCATTCCTTGGCCTTAATTTTGCTGCCGTGTTTGTTGCTTTTGCTATGTTTATCTGCCACACAAGACTAGTTGGTAATGATGGCCGTGCTGCTTGCCGGCTATTTTCTGTCCTTAATTTCCCCCTCCTTTTTCCCTTCTTCCTCAGGTGAAAATCGTCTAGTTGCTGCCACATCTTTCGACTACCTCAGCTCGGAGTTTGGGTTAGCCATATCCGAGGAACAGTTTCAAGGAATATTAGCTGTGCAGACAAGAGTCCTACAAAGTCTCTGGTTCAATGGAGGTCAGTAGTAGCGTGCCACTATTAGTAAACCATATTTGGCAATACTTACGACGACCTTGCTCCTGTGTTGATTGTGGTTTTATTGTCATGTGCAGCTCCTCAATTCATCTCGGTGCATTCGATAGGAGATTATGTGTACTTCTTCTTCAGAGAAAAGGCCTTATCCATAGAAAGTCAAGAAATGGTAAGCCCCTTTCATTAGTACATCTATTACCAACATGGCAGTGATTCGGTTCTTAGCTACAACATTCTTGCACGAGTTCCCTCATCTCTTCAGTGATTTTTTTAAATTGTAACTCTGACATTGCCCAGTGAGACATTTCCCAGTGATAACCACATAAGAGCTGGATTATCATTTAACCTCTTGAGAGCTGAATTAAGTATTATTTAACCCCATGATAGCTGAATTAATTACCGTGTAGGATGTATATCCGTGTAGGATGTATATGGTTGTTTTTTATGTCTGAACTCGTTAGGCAGGTGCATGTGATTTTCACATTCCTGGCGATAGTGCCACATAAGAATAATAATTCTTGGCACCCATTAGCACAAAACCTGTGCTAGGTCTCCACGGTGGTGAATTCTAAGCAAGCTCCTTGGCTATGAGGCAGCATAACCTTACTCAAACGTCACGTTGCTAAAAGGGCGAGGTTTACTGTGTGTCGTCCTGTCATCATGATTTTAAAAAATTAATTAATTAATTAAGCCCGATGGCTGAATATAATTTTAAGAAGCACCAGGCCCATTGTGCATTAATGATCAGGGTCAATATAAATTAGCACATATGAAGACTTCCCACTAAGTTTCACACCTATCTCTGTTTTGTGTGTACAGGTGATCTACACCAGAGTGGCTCGGGTATGCAAGGTGAGACCAAGTCATGTAGCTCACTATCTCTTACTTGCTGCCATCCTCCTCCCTTCCTCTCATCCCTCTTACCACCCCCCCCCCCCCCCCCCCCCCCCCACACACACACACACCCACACACTGCTTAATCCCTCTGTCCTTGTCAAATCTCTCCCTAGAATGACACTGGATTCCGTCTCGAAACCAAGCAAATCTTCCACACATTTGTGAAAGCCAGAATAAGCTGTAGAGTTGACGGCAATGCTGATGAAGTGTCAGTTCCATTCCATTACAATGAAATGCAAGACTCCTCCTATGATTATTTGGAGAATAAGCTCTATGCTGTGTTCAGTGGATCAAGGTGAATACAGCTAGGTCGAACACTCTGTTCATTCAGTCTACCAAACTAACCGACAGTCCACTTGAGTCTCCATCCATCTATCTGTGGCTCACTCTCTCTCTCTCTCTTTGTCTGTCTCTCTGTCTATGATGCAGAAATGGGCCACCAGGCTCCGCCCTCTGTGTGTACACCTTTGGCGAGAGGGTGAACGATTTGAACGGAGTTTTTAGTGGAACCTTTGTCAAGAAGGAGCAGTCCGTGATACAGGCCACTTCAGTGCCTGGAGACTTCATGGTGAGCTGGTGGCATGTTGCCCGGTCTTGTTGGCACACTCACTAGGTACTAGCCCGTGCTACCAATGCATGGAGTAGAGTCAAGCATTGACTTGTCCGTCAGTGTAGGAGAATTTACAGTGTTGTCATTTTTTTAGGATTTTTTTGGCTCCAAAGATCTCATGTTTTGCTGGAAAGAAAATAATAATCTGGAAGACTCTGTGGCCTAGAAACTCTTGTGGCATTTCACTGCTGGGACATGGGACAATGGATTAAGTCACTTAGCACTCTAAATCAAGCAGCCAGATCTAGTTCTAGGCCATTATCACTCAGCCTACTTTAGGTACATGTACCTAGATTCCACCATTACCATATCTCATCTTCCAGACTTCACCATTACAGTATTCCATCTTCCAGACGTCACCATTACCATATCTCATCTTCCAGACTTCACCATTACAGTATTCCATCTTCCCTTTAGTGCTATCGAACGAGGAGTGATGCTTTGGCCTACCAACTGGTGACTGAAGTAGCTGTCCCAGCCACTACTAATCCACTGTTTCAAATCAATGGCTGCCTCTTTCACAAGTTTCTCTCTGTGCCAGCTGTGAACAATTACGATGTCACATTCATCACAGCCTCCAAGGAAGGTATGAGGTTGAGAATGGTTCTAGCCAATTAGTTACTTAGGGTCTTTGACGTTGTTATCGCTGTTATTGTTTACTTTAATTGTGATATCATTTTGTGTTGACTATTGAGAGCGAAGATTGAGCAAGACCTGATTGTGTTATGCAACGTCACTATGGTTATGTACATTTTATTCAGGCTTGGACGACCTCTTCCTCTTGAAGCTGACCAAGCCACGATCCTCGCTGAAGTTCACTGTGGTCCAGAAAATCTCTCTCCCTAATAACCTGAACACTTCCTTTGTAACTAAGATGAAGCTGTATGGAAATGGAGCAAGTGCTTATCTCTACATTGGAACCGAGAATAATATTTACCGAGTCCCAGTCCAGTCCTGTTTGGACCACACGACGTGTGCCTCTTGTGTCCAAGCTCAAGATCCTTACTGTGCATTCAACAAGGCATCCTCATCCTGTTCTCCATTGGTCCAAGCTGTCGAGTCGAGCACGTACTTGCAAGATTTGGAAAACGGAAATGCCGACATATGCGGCATTGAGGGCTCCATCTTCCCGTCCTCAGCAGCGAGTGGAACTCCATCTGTCATTGATAAAGACTCAACCATCACTCCTAGTGAGTAAGATGTGCACTTATATATAGCAAATGGATTAATTCTTGTGGAAGCCTCTCACTTATCAGTGTATCATGACCTCCAACCAGCTACAAAATCAAGTTTTTCCCCGTTTTTTCCCCCTTTCAATGTTCCATGGGAGAACTAACTTCATTCCTTCATTGTCTAGCTCTGTCACTTCCAAAAGACTTGCCAACTGTATAGAGTGTGAATGCCGCAGGTCACAAGCTTATGCATATGTACATTTAGCAAGAAGCTTCAGAATAGCGATGAAAAGCACCGAAATTCAACACTTCTTCTCATCAACAGCTCATAGCTACCAAACATGACCAGCTCATGGTTTAGTTAGCCTGAGCCAAACATGACCAGCTCATTGTCTAGCTGTCCTGAGCCAAACATGCCCAGCTCATGGTTTAGCTAGCCTGAGCTATGCTGGTGTGTCTATTTGCTCTATTTGCAAATGTAGTGCATAATATAAATTATCTTAGTGGGAAGACGACATTTGTATACGTACATATGTGTGTGTGTGTGTGTGTCAGTGACAGGATCTGAGGGAAAGAACAGATTGAACAGAAAGCCAGATAGATTTTCAGGTCATGCATCTATTAGTGCATAGCCTCTGCCTTCAGCTTTCATAGCTTTGGCGTGGTAGATTTTCAGGTCATGCATCTATTGCATAGCCTCTGCCTTCAGCTTTGGCTTGGAGTAGATTCATGAGCTGATTCAAGTCCAGTTCTGCAGGTAATTTTGTGCTCTTTGACCCGATAGCTTAATTTTTCCCCATTTCATGGAGCAAGTCATGTATATATACATATTTGCATTGTGAGGCAAGCCTGAGCACTCGTGCACCTGGGTTAATTGACAATATAAGTAGCTGATCTACAGACTGCAATGGGTATGTGTGTGTCTGGTGGGAAGACCCTTTACCGAGTCACTACTCTGGAGAAGGGTCTAGAGACACCTGGCATGTTCTTATGCTCTTAATGAAATTTTGTTGGAGCCAATGTTGTCACATGACCTGAGATTGTGGAGTGTTAATTGCACCACATGGCTGGGAGGCATCCCGTGAGTGCCACTTGAGTTTGAAGTGGTCCTGTAATAAAGCCGGGATACACTGGCTTGTGGAGAAATTGGACCCACTAGTGTGTGTCACATTTATGCTTCACTCAGTTCTATAAGAACATGTGTGTGTATATATATATTTATATTATAGTACAATGTAAGGTAACTACCATTTGTCATGTTCTGTTGCAGGTTCACTAGTTGAACTTGGACTTCAGCTAAGCCACTTTACGGATTATACTTGGATCATCGTTGGTGTTGTGGGTGGATTCTTGGTGGGTGTGGTCATAAGTGTTCTACTCATGATTTGCAAGGGCTGTTGTGCGAGGGGCAAGAAGTATCCATCCTGCGAATGTGGAGAGAACCAGTCCAATACGAGTAAGTGTGATTACATTCGCCATCTTGACATGTGCATCGTGTTGCTTGCCTGTGGTACAGGAAGGAAAATGTTTCATTTTAAAAACAACCAGCTATACTGGATTAACCTGGAAGGGAACAAAACTGTGCCCATGTTGACCACAACCCATTTTATGATCCTTTACCATTTAGAACCATTGTTGGTTTTAAATGGTAAAGGGTCATTAACTTGTTGTGGTCTACATGGGAATGGTCTTGTTTACTTTACTTATTATATTATAATTATTATAATTGAGAGGTGGAGGACTACACACCACTAGAATTACAGTACAGGTAAGACTACACATCAACTAGTATGGCAATTCAAGGTTTCCCAAACTAACGACATTTTTTGGTCTTCTGGTTCACAGTACAATCCTTAGCAATGGATTAAGGCATGCTGGGTATCTTGTTGGAGCTGATAACGACCCACCATTGATTAGGCAGCCAAGAAGCTGCTGGTATGAGTTGGAGCGGAGATATGAGAATTGTTGTTGTTTTGGGGTGAGGTGGTATTTGCCGTCTGCATTTTGAAATGGGGTTAAACCAATATCGGGAATGTTAGTGCACTCCCTGATTTACCACAAATAAGGGAGACAATTTGCTAATGCTACTATTGGGAGGTTACAGTGTCATACTGGCCTATCGAGATTGTCTTGTTTTATTGGAGGCAGATGTACGTACATAAATGCTCGCTCCTTTATATTCTATGCTTCCCTTTCTGTGTCTGCAGTTACAATGGACTCGGGCAAAGGCGGCAATCTTCATATGAACAACAATGGCTCGCCATTCACTGGGTTCTCTCTAAACTTAAACTCAGGAACTGAGTACAGCTCCTCTTCAGATGTCTCTAAATCCACTGCCTTCAAAGTTCAGACATGCCCCTCTCCCAAGAACAAAGGCGAAGGCTTGCCATCGGACACGACATGTGTCTCCAAGTATAGTGAGACTCCTACCCCGACCCCTAGTCCCACTCTGCCATCTTCTTCTCCCCCACTCTCCAAGTCCAGCCCACCGCCAAGCTCGGGGTACAGAGCACAGGGGGAAATTTTCAAATTTGATAGCACTTGCATGAAGATGAAAGCGCCGAATACTTGTAAATTTTCCAACTCAGTCGACTTTCCCTCGACACGCCGAGAGGCCGAGACTTCAGGCGGAGATAAAGTGGATTTAACAATATCAAGTACGGCTTCTGCTGGTCGTCGTGGGACGGATCCAAATTTGAAAAGAAACTATAGACAGCAGGTGCACATCTCCAATCAACAGAGAGAAAATTACGGGAGAAACATCCTGGCCCGCTACCCATCCATAGATGGCTCTAAGAGCAAATACATTCCCGATGGAAGTCCAAAGAGAGCTGGGAAGACTGTACCTCCCCCAGTGCACCCCAAACCATCTCCACGGGAAGGTGTACTAAAATTGGATGCTGAATTAGGCAGTTCACAATGTTAAATTCCACCATTTTGTGTTGTGGTCGTGCTGGCATTATGTTCAGCAGTTCAGGCAGTTCCTGCTTGCAAGTCTTTGCTGGTGCATGTTTGATACTGGAACTATCTTTCAATTCACTTTTTAAGCATTATTAATGCATATGTGTATATTCCTATTATAGAAGTATACTTTATATATATTTCTATTATAGAATTATACTTTGTATATATTTCTATTATAGAAGTATACTCTATTGTATATATTTCTATTATAGAATTATACTTTATCATTCTTCTTTAGTTATCATCAACATTATATTCAACACTTAAACATTCCTGTCTTTTTTATTGTTATTTTATTATTTTAGTTGCACTTTTGCCACACACGCTCAGTTGTCCTCTTGCTCCCAGCCATCACCCTTCAGCTCCCTACATTACCACCTCCCAGTGCAATATCTTCACTCAGACTTACTCACTCCATGCACCTCTTCAAAATGAACTAACAATAAACTTTTTTTGCCAATGTTTCAACCGCATGCTTGGGTGTAAAATAATTCTGGCCAACTGCACATTTGCAGAATATAACTCTATTGTAGGTACATTCAGAGTGTGGTGGATTGAGTGGCAGTGTATGTGTACAGGCACACAATATGTCTCTATGTTGTAGGTACATTCAGAGTGTGGTGGATTGAGTGACAGTGTATGTGTACAGGCACACAATATGTCTCTATGTTGTAGGTACATTCAGAGTGTGGTGGATTGAGTGACAGTGTATGTGTACAAGCACACAATATGTCTATGTTGTAGGTACATTCAGAGTGTGGTGGATTGAGTGACAGTGTATATGTACAGGCAATAATTATGTCTCTATGTTGTAGGTACATTCAGAGTGTGATGGATTGAGTGACAGTGTATATGTACAGGCACACAATATGTCTCTATGTTGTAGGTACATTCAGAGTGTGGTGGATTGAGTGACAGTGTATATGTACAGGCACACATACTATGTTGTAGGTACATTCAGAGTGTGGTGGATTGAGTGACAGTGTATATGTACAGGCACACATACTATGTTGTAGGTACATTCAGAGTGTGGTGGATTGAGTGACAGTGTATATGTACAGGCACACATACTATGTTGTAGGTACATTTAGAGTGTGGTGGATTGAGTGACAGTGTATGTGTACAGGCACACAACAGTGGTGTGTGTGGTGGGGTCAGACTTTTTGGTTGAGTGTGTGTGTGTGCAAGTTGTGAGCAACCATAGATTGTCCAGGACAAAGATCTGGTCAACACTCAGAGCAGGAACACCTGGGATTATCCCATGAGTAAATGATGTTGGATATAATCCATTGCCTTCTCCAAAGCTGCAGAATAAGATAGAAAGTGATCGAGGAGTTTGTTTTTCATATGCTGGACAAAGGGCAGAAGTTCCAGGCTCTCCATATTCATCTTGTGTTAACAAGGAAAATTTTAGGAGGAAATATTGATCAGTAGAAGCTTGAGAGTTCGTGGGGGGGAAGGTAACCCAGCTGGGAGGCAAGCAGTCTCACATTTCAAGTTCTGGGGAAACCATCATGGATTTAAATTACCCTGCACTATCCTTGACAAATGTTCCTGGGGGAGGGAGTGTCGGCACAAAAGTCCTGATCTTATCCAAGTCCATGAGAGTATTCCTTTACCAGTTCCCACAAAGCTTAGCTGAGATGTCCTCTTCACAGGAGGATCAAAAATGAAATGATGCGTGTCCAACAGCCGACTGATGTAATATTGTATGCACTAGCTAATGCTCTTGCATTAAGCTTTGGGTATGGTCCATGCAAAATAAGCTGGACACATTACAATGCAGTCGGTTCTGGTCCATCCACTTCATAGCAGCTCACAAATGTCCACCCTCTCCATAGCCTGCAGAGTGAGAGAGAAAGTGATCAAGGAATATGTTTTTCATTGCAGAATGAATGGCAGAAATTCCAGAAACTGTTTTTATAAAACTTTTATGACTAATGGTTTAAGGTATTGTAATTCCTGTATTTAATATCCAATTGTCACTTGATGGCCTGGTAGAGCAAGTATACATGAAGTGCTGGTCATTTTTGTGTCTGCAGAATGTATGGTTACTAACATCATGACATAGTTTTAGCAGACCATAGTCTGCACAAGCTTATTGTGTCGGCAGAATGTATGGTTAATAACATACATGACATAGTTTTAGCAGACCATAGTCTGCACCATCAAAGTGTAGAGGTCTATGGCGCGAGGGGACAACATGCTGATCTTGAAGACGAGATCTATTTAATTGGGTTTTGAGGGGAGGGTCTGTTGGTTCACTACCTTCGTGAATGATTAAAGGCACCACTTCAGGTGTTTTTGAGAGTCGAAATCCACTTCAAGCTGCCAAAGTAAGTTTGTGTTCTAACCTAAGCAGTGGATTTCAACCCTAAAAAAAACTTCAAGCACCTTTAATCCTTCACAAAGGCAGTGAACCAACAGCTCCCTCCCCACTTAAATTTTTTTTTTAACAAAAAACGTTAAAAAACATGAATTTCATCTTTAAGATATATAACTGCGTGCAATATTTCATCCATCATAATTTCAACACCAGAAGATGTCTCAACTAAATTCAGATAAATCACTAAAGGTCATCAGCATCATAAACATGCTGCTGTGTCTAATACATGTCTACTTTAGTATATAAGTAACTTATTGTAGGGGCTGCTTGACTAGCTATATATATACAAGGTAGCAATTGTTATATATTTTGCCTATTACAGAACAATATTATAATCCTGCTTTAAAAAAAAAAATCTGTATTAATTTTATGAAGATCTGCTTTTTTTAAAAATCTATCTACTATATATTGCCAATATTATACTAATTATATTTGGAGTTCATCAAATCCCTGGGATGGTGTGGCTTGCTGGGCTAATTCCAGTTAGAGAAGATGGTGATCCAAAGCAGAGGAGTGGATTGGTAAAGTGACATGGATGAGAGAGTGGGTGGGTAGGTGGAAGTTAGTAGATAGAGGAAGGAAGTTGTGGGAGCTTCTAGAGACTCCGAGTATCGAGTATGAAGTGAGCTGGGCAGGAAGGTGTAGCACATGCAGGAAGTTGGAGGCAGCACAGGCAAAAGTGTGCAGGAGACTGTTGGGGGCTAGCAGTATATAGTAGCAGGAGTGGCAGTGCTGTGAGATCTGGGGTGGAGGAAGCTAGAGGAGGGAAGATATGGTGCTATTTGGTAAGGGATTAAAGGGGATGGAGGAGAGCAGATTGGTGTGAAGGTGGAAGTCGATAATTAAGCAAGGATGGAGGAATAGGGTGCTGGGAAGAAGATGTGACTGTGAAGAGCAAGTAATAATGGTGGATCAGTGCACAGGTGGATGGAAAAGACCCAGGCCAGAAATAAGAAGGACTGTGAGGGAGAAGTGAACACCATGACAACACAGAAGTGCTACAAGTTAGCAAAGAAAGGTTCAAGGATGGATAGGTGTGTGAGATCTCTACAGGGTTAGGAAGGTGTGAGGTCGATGTCCAGACTGAGGACTGATTCGGCAGGGTCGTTGGTGCAGAGGTGCAGAATGGTCAGTGATGTGAGGTGTATTATGTGTGATAGTGGAGCAGGGGAGGATGTGAGGTGTATTATGTGTGATAGTGGAGCAGGGGTGAATGTGGCCCATTTCTTGGTCATCAGCAGGGAATTTGAAAAGGATTGGCAAGTCCTGGTGGGCAGAATTGAGGAGCTGGAGAGTGATTTGATGGATAGGCAAGTAATGAGGTGTTGGAGAAGGTGGGTGAGTGTGTGGTGTACTGGGTTGTGAAGTGGCGGCAGAGGAATTGTGGAGGTATGGATATTGGTGCCCTCCCTGCCACCTCCCTC
>JAQNBH010000007.1:4283757-4368757 GCA_028752905.1 Cladorhizidae sp. MBARI D1340-BT2
AGAGCATCTAGTCATTATTCCTGATGAAGGCTAGAGCATCTAGTCATTATTCCTGATGAAGGCTAGAGCATCTAGTCATTATTCTCCTGATGAAGGCTAGAGCATCTAGTCATTATTCCTGATGAAGGCTAGAGCATCTAGTCATTATTCTTGATGAAGGCTAGAGCATCTAGTCATTATTCCTGATGAGGGCTAGAGAATCTAGTCATTATTCCTGATGAGGGCTAGAGCATCTAGTCATTATTCCTGATGAAGGCTAGAGCATCTAGTCATTATTCCTGATGAAGGCTAGAGCATCTAGTCATTATTCCTGATGAAGGCTAGAGTATTCCTGATGAAGGCTAGAGCACCTAGTCATTATTCCTGATCAAGGCTAGAGCACCTAGTCATTATTCCTGATGAAGGCTAGAGCATCTAGTCATTATTCATGATGAAGGCTAGAGCATCTAGTCATTATTCCTGATGAAGGCTAGAGCATCTAGTCATTATTCCTGATGAAGGCCAGAGTATCTAGTCATTATTCCTGATGAAGGCTAGAGCATCTAGTCATTATTCCGGATGAAGGCTAGAGCATCTAGTCATTATTCCTGATGAAGGCTAGAGCATCTAGTCATTATTCCTGATGAAGGCTAGAGCATCTAGTCATTATTCCTAGCATCTAGTCATTATTCCTGATGAAGGCTAGAGCATCTAGTCATTATTCCTGATGAAGGCTAGAGCATCTAGTCATTATTCCTGATGAAGGCTTGAGCATCTAGTCATTATTCCTGATGAAGGCTAGAGCATCTAGTCATTATTCCTGATGAAGGCTAAAGCATCTAGTCATTATTCCTGATGAAGCATAGAGCATCTAGTCATTATTCCTGATGAAGGCTTGAGCATCTAGTCATTATTCCTGATGAAGGCTAGAGCATCTGTCATTATTCCTGATGTAGGCTAGAGCATCTAGTCATTATTCCTGATGAAGGCTAGAGCATGTAGTCATTATTCCTGATGAAGGCTAGAGCATCTAGTCATTATTCCTGATGAAGGCTAGAGCATCTAGTCATTATTCCTGATGACGGCTAGAGCATCTAGTCATTATTCGCTAGAGCATCTAGTCATTATTCCTGATGAAGGCTAGAGCATCTAGTCATTATTCCTGATGAAGGCTAGAGCATCTAGTCATTATTCTCCTGATGAAGGCTAGAGCATCTAGTCATTATTCCTGATGAAGGCTAGAGCATCTAGTCATTATTCTTGATGAAGGCTAGAGCATCTAGTCATTATTCCTGATGAGGGCTAGAGAATCTAGTCATTATTCCTGATGAGGGCTAGAGCATCTAGTCATTATTCCTGATGAGGGCTAGAGCATCTAGTCATTATTCCTGATGAAGGCTAGAGCATCTAGTCATTATTCCTGATGAAGGCTAGAGTATTCCTGATGAAGGCTAGAGCACCTAGTCATTATTCCTGATCAAGGCTAGAGCAACTAGTCATTATTCCTGATGAAGGCTAGGCATTATTCCTGATGAAAGCTAGAGCACCTAGTCATTATTCCTGATGAAGGCTAGAGCATCTAGTCATTATTCATGATGAAGGCTAGAGCATCTAGTCATTATTCCTGATGAAGGCTAGAGCATCTAATCATTATTCCTGATGAAGGCTAGAGCATCTAGTCATTATTCCTGATGAAGGCTAGAGCATCTAGTCATTATTCCTGATGAAGGCTAGAGCATCTAGTCATTATTCCTGATGAAGGCTAGAGCATCTAGTCATTATTCCTGATGAAGGCTAGAGCATCTAGTCATTATTCCTGATGAAGGCTAGAGCATCTAGTCATTATTCCTGATGAAGGCTAGAGCATCTAGTCATTATTCCTGATGAAGGCTAGAGCATCTAGTCATTATTCCTGATGAAGGCTAGAGCATCTAGCCAAAACATTGAGGGAGTACATTTCAAGTTGATTATTTACATATGTCAACTGAGAGTTAGAGATTATAATACTATTTTTGTTTTTAATCAGTGGAGTTGTTTTTATGGTCTACATTGGTAAAGGGTCTCCTGTAAACATTTGTGGCCTACATTGGTAAAGGGTCTCCTGTAAATGTTTGTGGTCTACATTGGTAAAGGGTCTCCTGTAAATGTTTGTTGACTCTACATTGGTAAAGGGTCTCCTATAAAGGCGTGTGGTCTACATTGGTAAAGGGTCTCCTGTAAATGTTTGCTATCTACATTGGTAATGGGTCTCCTGTAAATGTGGTCTACATTGGTAAAGAGTATCCTATAAATGTTTGTGATCTACATGGTAAAGGGTCTCCTGTAAATACTTGTTGTCTACATTGGTAAAGGGTCTCCTATAAATGTTTGTGATCTACATTGGTAGTATTCTATAAATGTTGTGGTCTACATTGGTAAAGGGTCTCTATAACGGTTTGTGGTCTACATTGGTAAAGAGTCTAGAGTCTCCTATAAATGTTTGTAGTCCACATTGGTAAAGGGTCTCCTGTAAATGTATGCGGTCTAAACTGGTAAAGGGTCTCCAATAAATGTCTGTGGTCTACACTGGTTAAGAGTCTTCTATAAACGTTTGTGGTCTACATTGGTAAAGGGTCTCCTGTAAATGTTTGTTGACTACATTGGTAAAGGGTCTCCTATAAACGTGTGTGGTCTACATTGGTAAAGGGTCTCCTGTAAATGTTTGCTGTCTACATTGGTAAAGGGTCTCCTGTAAATGTGTTCTACATTGGTAAAGAGTATCCTATAAATGTTTGTGATCTACATGGTAAAGGGTCTCCTGTAAATACTTGTTGTCTACATTGGTAAAGGGTCTCCTATAAATGTTTGTGATCTACATTGGTAGTATTCTATAAATGGGTGTGGTCTACATTGGTAAAGGGTCTCTATAAACGGTTTGTGGTCTACATTGGTAAAGGGTCTCCCATTGGTAAAGGGTCTCCTGTAAATGCATGTGGTCTACATTGGTAAAGGGTCTCCTATAAATGTTTGTGATCTACATTGGTAAAGGGTCTCCTATAAATGTTTGTGGTCTACATAGGTAAAGGGTCTCATATATGTTTGTTGTCTACATTGGTAAATTCTTGTTTCATTTTCCCCCCTTCCTAGTGAGAGCTATATATGTAGCAATTGAAGAATAGTCACCCGGGCCGAGGAAAACCCAATCTTCTGAAGAATAGTCAGCCGAGCCGGAACCTTCTGAAGTATAGTCACCCGAGCTAGATCTACATTGGGAATTGGAGAGCAACATGATCACACAGGCTCTGGAATGCATTTTGAAAGCCCTAGCCCTAGCCCTAGCCCGGATCTTATGAAGAATAGTCACCCGGGCCGCACTCGGGTGACTATTCTTCAATTGACCCTAGCAATATATATACATATGTATAATACATATGTATATTTGTTTTTAATTTTTTCCCTATCTATCTATCTTCTTTCCCCCTACATTACTTGCATGCAATGTCTGTTTGTTTGATTCAACCAACACCCAAAATCGGTAAAATATCACCAATGTCATAAACACATTTGTGTACATGCATATCGATAGAACTGAGCTGCCAAGCAGTATATACCACGTTTTCATAGCAACAGTACAGCCCCCAGGAACATTGTATCTGTGTGTTTAAACACAGGCACGTGCGTAGAGTAATAAAAATAGAAACCGTCTAATATTATTATGGGCGTGGTTTGTTGTAATTATGTAATGCCACATTACACTTCCCTCATTCCATCAGCCAAGCCACCTCTTAATCTGAGCGTGCAAGTGTAAATAAAATGTATTTCTATAAAAGAAAGAGGAAGAGAGAGAGAGAGACTGTATCTATGTAGATCTCATGGCCCTTTTAATGAAGCCTCTCAGCCAGTTGGAACTGGATGGGATGGGGGATTGCCTTCCCATTACAGCTGTTCTACTGTGCTACTGTGCAAAGCTACATTGTGCATAGTGTATACCAGTTCGTTACGCTAGCAGGCGGACTCTTTTTTTGCTAATTAGTTTTGGCAAGTGAAGTTCGAAAAGAAATTCCAACCAGCTAGGGATGCTGCCCATAGAGAGAGTGCCCATTGTGGGGATGCATAAAGGAGGCTTCACTGTACATGATTTTAACTGCTTGTTGTTTTCTTCTTAGCTATATAGTCTTGTTTTCTTTTTTGTGATAATCATTTTTGTTTTTAACAACAAACAATATTTTGCACAGTAGCACAGAAAATAACTAAATCGATAATTATATGAATGGCCAAGTGAGTTATGTGAGAGATAACAGAAATGGATACACTCGAATGCTGAAGCAAAAATATAAGTGGCCGCACTTGCATATTATCAGATGGAATGACAATAACCTAGAAAAGTTTAAGGTAGGAGGAAAAAGCTGCCAGCCAGCTTCTCGGGAGAAGCATTGCAGTAATCCTTTATTCTTAGGAGAGGCATTACAGTCATGAAATACATCCATTAATGACAAACCACAGAGCTGCTGAATATAAATGAAACAAGTACAAAAAATGTTTTATTCAAAAAAAAATTTGACTGGTCAAAAGAGGAAGGAAGCAAGACTATAATCCCTTTAGACCACACCCACATAGGCACTTTATCATAAAATAGTCATGTAGACCACACCTAATTAGATGATACTTTACCATTTAAAATACAAAACATATACATCAAATATCATACATTGTTTTATATTTTAGAGTCATTTATTTAATCTTTAAAATGCTGAGTCCCTTGGGACTATCATACCTCAGTGCAGTACAAAAATACATATGACAGTAAATGAGGTAAGATGACTTGTACTGCGATAAGCACCATGACATGCATCTGCTAAACATTAAGTTAATGTTCTATGTTAAATAAGTTGTACTGCTGGAGTGGGGGAAGGCCATAAACCAGTCCCTTCCTCCTCTGCCAACACTTCACAACACACTGCAAAATGCACCCACACATTTCCACCATCACCTGATTACTCACACCCTCCACTGCCTTCCCAAGCAACAATGTCACCTTCCTCTCAGTGCCCACTATCTCAAACTCCTCCAACCATATTCCAGCTCCCTCAATTCCATCCAGCTCATTCGTTAATGCTTTCTGTTCCCTTCCAAATTCCCAGAGAAGTCTCTTGTATAAGATAACGTCTGATTCATTGGGGGAAAAAGTTGACATGCAAGCTTATTGTGTGTGGTCTGCATGACTACTTCATGATAAAGGGTCATCTAGTCTCAAGGGATATTTTTTTGACTATATAAATGTGTGTATATAAATGTATGTGTGTATGTATTCATCATACATCCACCATAAAAATATAATGGGTGGTTGTCACAGTGAAGAGATAAATTGAGAGAAAAAGGCAGCAGATTCAAAGCAAAATACTGGCTGCACAGGCAAGTCAGAATAGGCAGCATGGTTACCCTAGTCATCACTTGAACATTTGAACTTGAGGGGAGGGGGTTCTATAAACTATAGGAATAAGCAACAAAAAAAGGTTAATAACAGCTGGAGTTTCATTCTGACAATAGCTACTAAAGTTCATCATCACTGTTGTTTATTTCATCTAAATTATGCTCTTGTTTTTGCATATATATCTTAATATTGTGTTTGTCTAGCATATCACAAGATGAATCTCAGTATTACAATGTGAACTTTCTTATTTCTGCCTCATCACACTCTTCTAACCTTAACTGTTCTCATATCTATCTCCTCTGGACATGGGCAGGAGGTACTCAACTGGCAACAGTCTCACTTTTAAATGCATATATGTTGTCATTTTCATTTTGGAGCACTAAAGAACAATTCCAAATTTGAAAACAACAAACATAAAGTGAGACTTCTACCAGCGTAATACCTCTCTGGTCAGGGGAGATGGAGATAATACCTCTCTGATCAGGGGAGATAGAGATAAGAACAAGTGTTAGGTAAAGATTAATTGATTCAAGAGTAGACAAAATATTGAGATAACGTATCTGCAATAGCAATAATAATAATTATTAACTTAAAGTAGCCAGTTCTCCAGGTCCCAGTCAAGCCCCCTCGATGATGTGTCATTCTATTAATGGAGCACAGCTTTCTGAGTACTTTCTTCCCCAGTGCACTTGACCGGGCTTGATTAGATGGATCCCAGGAACTCGATGACAAAGGGTTAAACTGACACTGGAGTAGCCCTCTTGGCCTACCTGGAAATCTTTCAGGGCCTGATATTTCAGTTCACTTTGATCTCTTGCTTTAGTGAGGTTTTGTCTTCTGCATTGCATTCATGAGGAACCATCACATCCACAGTCACTGCCACCCCTGTGGTAAGATTCCTCAGTAACTAATGTTTTAAGCCTATAGGTGAGAAAGTTTCTTCTGCAAAGGGCTACGTTTCCTCTTTTTTTGTTCAGATGTTATATTGCACTCTCCCATTTGAATGGCATGTACTGAGGACATGGCCCACCAGCTCCGGTTGTTGCTCTCTCATGGCACTCATGTTTGAATGGCATGTGGTGCAGAGATGGCCCATCAACTCCGGTTGCAACTTGTGTATTTTGTTGCAACCCCGATCTTAAGTATTCTCTAAGCAACCATCTTTGGGGGAAGCAGATTCAACCTTATCACAGAGAAAAGTTATAATTGCTAAATCATATTTCAATAACTTGGAGAGTGCAGCTTTGACCCTTTCATCCAGCCAAAACCTGACATCTGAAGAGATGTTCAAGACTAGACTCACAGGGGTGGGGGTGCTTGAGTCAATTTAATTATGATTAAACATTAATTGTATTGCAGCCAGTATCAAGTATTTGTAACATGATGGGTATTCTAGGTAAATTTATTTTGCTGCTCATCCAAAGCACCAGCACATTCGGAGAAGTCCATTGGTGATATGCAACCAGGCTCAGCAGTTCATAAGTTAAACTTAGGCTGAACTCAATAGGTTCGGCGACTAGATGCTCTCAACCTATTCCAGTCACTTTATCCCTCTACTGTGGCATGCATGGAAAACACATACACAGGTGCCGTGGTACTACTGAATGGTCTGCAGATTTGATTACTGAAGCCTGAACACTTTTGCTGGCAATTAGCATAACAGATTTCTTTAGTGTATTAGTTATCGCCAATGCTGGTCTTAAAAGTACATCCAAAGCCTTAGTCTTTCAGTCTTCAGGCTGAAGTGAAATATATAGTTGAAGCAGCAGGTTCAGATTGGCAATGTGACTGCAACTTTGAAGGATGTTAGGAGAAATATAGACACACATTACTGTCAATGGTTCAACACTATTGAGAAACTGCATTAGAGTATATTAGTATATATACAGCCATCCTTGCCTAGACTTTGTGGCTGCCAGCATCATAGAGACAGTGCTCCTATATACCAATTCTCCAAATATTACTGTCATAGTATTTCTATTCCTCTTGTTGACCACTTGATTTTCAGAACTAGATGACTATTTAAGCATTCAGAATCAAAGAGCTTTAGAGTACTTAGTACCAGTTACCATCGGTGCTGAAGAGTGCAGCACTAAACTTCAACAAATGGCTGAACTCTATCAAGATGATCATCCAACTCCCACCATTTTTCAGAGCGAGTTGCACTATCGGCACATGAAATGACAGGAACAGAAGACTTCCTATGGGCTATCTTGCTTACCTGTGACAGCTTATGCTCTTTGTCATGTTAGTTCAATGCTTTCAAACATCAAGGTTTTGATGATTATTTTATGTACCTTGTCTTGACTAGCTGTTCTTCTAAACATTATTTTAGTGGCAAATAAAACTTCCCTTTGTATATAACAATTGGCTCTATGGGTTGACATTACTCCACCTCCATCAAAACATTCTTATTGACGTTTCATCACAGTCATTGACAAATTTGGTCAGCGTCATCCCAAGCTACTTCAAACGATGAACATTCTTGCTGATTAACTAAAGCTGACTTGTTAAGTCATCTCTCATCACTATCATTCTAACATTGTCAGTAAATTGTTGCAAGTGGGCAATGCTACTTCAGCAACCCCCTGCTCAAAACCCTGGCTACACCCCTGCTCAAAACCCTGGCCACTCCCCTGCTCAAGACATGTGATTTCATCTGGAAGACAGCGACATAGGGGCTATGGTATCACACAGAGGTTTAGGGACCATCGTTGTCATCTAGGGGCTGCTGTAAGCATCTGGCAACCCTTCAGTAGATATTCATATGAGGGAGCCACAGGAAAATCTTTTGTGCATGCCCAAGAATGGTTTAACAGTGCTATATTGGGGATACAAGTAAATGCTGCTTTTAAGTGCTGGGCTAAATCCAATTACTTGATATAAAAACAAGTAAATTAAGATTTTAAAAGTGCCGCCATAAAATTCCATGAATGGGGCGTGGTGCGAAACCCACCGCGATCAAACCTCTGGCATGCTGTTTAAAAGGAGAGAGGAAAATGGGAGAATTATCGCTTCTCGGCCTTTTGGCTAAGATCAAGTAGAAATAACTGTTCTTTAGAGTGTAATAACTCTAACCTAGGCATTGCCTAGATGTTATTACTTCAATTTTTGTAACTAGGGGTGTGGATCGAAGCTTGCTTCGCCCTCCCCGCGGGTTGCCTTAGTCTTGTACTACTTCTAAGTGTGGCCCATCCCCTTCGGGGGTAATATTCTTTATAAAAAGCAATTTTATGATTTTGTAAAGGACACGTACCTGCCAGTTACTTATGTCTGCGAAGCCATCGGTTGAAATGGGAGACCCACAGAAGTACGTTATCACAATGATTTCGTGCTCGGCTACGTTCCTAGAATGTAACCCCAAGTAAGTTTTAAGTTCGTCAGCATCACGCATGCAGTACCTGCTTTTTAGCGGCATGTTGGTTGTGGAGGCTAACGCCTTTTGGCTAAAGTCAGTCCAGTAGAAATAACTTCTTCGTGGTTCGTTCCCCACATTTGATCCTTCTCTAGATTAGTCCTTGCCAGCTTACCTGTACTTCCCTGTCCATCGCATTGTCTACTGACCTAATGCTTTGTTCTGTGGATGCACAGTCATCTTACGTACCATTGCTGCCTGATAACTATCAACACGCTACTCACTGGAGATAACCACACCCACCACCACCTTGGGCAGTCCTTCAGATGTCCTGTGTGTCAGTTGTAAGGTCTATACCTCCTTTACTTACCAGGCATCTTACACCAAGTCATGAAGGAAAGGAAAGGTGATCACAAAATTCAAATGTACCCAATGTGAAGTGCTCTTCTCCACCAAGCGTTCTTCAGCACCCATTACTCAAACTCTCACCCAGGTATCAGAAAGAGTGCAGAGGACATTATTAGCCAGCCTACTTCTGAGCATCATAGATGTCAGTACTGTCCAAAAATGCTTCCCAGTAAGCGTTCACTGGGAGTTCACTGGGAGAGCATATCCGCAACAAACATGCACCTGAGGCCAGCAGAGAGTGAGCATTGGAGGCTTCCAATGTAGTCCCAAGAGAATGGACCCCTTCCAAACATGCACTGTTTCAGGATGGAATGCAGTGACTAAGCTACTCTTCCAATATTGCCATCACTGGAGTGGTTGGCACAAAGACTGCAAAATAGGTGGGAGGTACACAAAAGGAATTTCCTTCTTCTTTCATCCCAATTGGACTTCACATCCCCACGAATGGCTGAGGGACAGATTCACCCACCCCAAGAAACCAACTATGTGAGTCAGACTGAGGATTGCAACCTGTTGTCACCTACTATCAAGTTGGCCAACCAGTTGCGGTCGGGAGAGTTTCTCCATCACTTCCAGCATGACCAGCTCCCCTTCCCTGGTCCATTCCACTCCCACCTCTATCTGTCCAGCTCGACTCTCGACACCCTGCAGTGGACAATATCAGTGTGACAGATGTAAGCCCTACCCCTTTACCAACCCCTGATGTTGTTTTGTCCCCCACTAATGTTGTCATCACACTCACCTTGTCACCCTCGTCCTCGCACCCAACTAATCCTGTACCAGTTTCTCTGCCACTACAGGTCGGACTACATCTGTACCCATACCAGTCACCATCAGTTCTCCCCATATGACAACTCATCCACCTCACTCACCATTCTCCCTCAATCACTAATGCTGATCCTCCTCTAGCACGCCCCAGTATCGAGGATAGGGAGAACCCGAGGAGATTGCTGCATGAAAGGAGGATAGATGACTTCACGAGCGCGACGAGCCATCTTTGTGGTCACAGACTAACAGGAGTGGTATTAGTTTGTGACCAGAGAGGATTATCTAGTAAAGGATCTTTGTCAGCTGGTTATCAGTCGGCCACCCACTCACCCAACCACACATTGGAGGACAAATAGACATTCTCAATTCCAATGAGATGTCACTTCCAATCCTCTTCCTACGACCCCAAGGACAAGACATAGCTACTCCAAAGCATGAGCTTGGTGTCTCCCCACATGACTGCCAGAGTGATCGTGATGCCTCCCTTAGAAGAGGTCAGCTCATTGCACCGGAAGCCTCCCAAAGAGGCTGTCAGTCGAGTGACAGGAGGCGGAGAGCCAATGAAAATACAACAGTGGTACAGGGTCAACAAGAAGCGCTGCATGAGGTCTCTCTTGGGACAAATCAATTTCATGTAACATTCCTGCACTGACCCTGGAGAATCACTTCAATTGGCCTCCGATCAGCCTATGAGAGAACATTCCACAGTGGCTTTTGTCTGATGTACCCACGAACACAACTCTAGATGACGCCCTCACTGGACAAATCTCAGAGGAAGATGTCCAGCTGAAGCGCTTGTCCTGGCAGTCACCCCCAGGTCGTGATGGAGTGACCTACAAAGTATGGAAGGTCACCCCTAAGAGCAGCACCGTATTGACAGAGATCTTTAATATTTGCCTCGTCAACTGCTGTTCCCCCCCCCGACTCCTGGAAGAAAAGTAATACCATCCTCATCCACAAGCAAGGAGATGAGGCATCATCAGGTAACTGGAGACCAATATCATTACAGCCTACAATATACAAGATCTTTGCAGCTGTCATGGAAAAGAAATTAGCATCGTTGGCCCTAATTGAAGAACCATCCCAGAAGGGATTCCTGTCCATGGAAGGCTGCCTGGAGCACTCATCTGTGATGGAGAGTGTCACGAGTGATGCCAGGAGAAGGAAGAAGGATATGTGAGTGCTCTGGCTGGACTTAAACAATGCCTTGGAGTCGGTCTCCCGTGACCTCCTATGGATGATGATGCGGAGGTTAGATCTACTCCGGGAGCACCCAACGTGTTCGCTGCATTTCCGAGTACACCAACGAAACCAGTTGCTGTCTGGATCAAGCAGGGATACCCTCGAGTCCTCTCCTTTCAACCTGGCCTTGGAAGCCCTACTCCCCATCCTCAAGCGGTCCTGTGGTTACAATATGGAGAACGGTGCCAAAATTTGGCAGCTGGCAGTTAGTAGTGCTGTCACAATCTCTTATGAATGTAGACAAGAGGCCTTCCAGAAACCGAGAGTAGAGAAGGAGATAAGTATGAGGGCCTCCGTTCTGGACGAGTGTGCAACCAGAGTACTCCAACCTTTGACTTCATTGCTGGCTCACTCAGCTCCTGGACCTAGAGAATAGAATTGGCCTGAATGCTGTGTGAGTCCAACACAACTATTCCAAACTGTTTTGAAATTTCAAAGCTGTGTGGTAGATGCTCTCAATGGTTCCTATATATAATATCTGGAAATCTCGCTAAACTCACTCTAGAGCTAACTAACCATCTCTATATACAATGTCTTAATCTAGGGATATGGTGGGATGACTTGCCTAAAACAGTTTTTCTAATCTGCCAATTCAGCAGGTGTTGTTTTCTAGTAGAACATTGGGCTTGTGCAAATACGCATGCATGTGGTATATATGTATGTCCCACCACTTCTGTGGCAAGATACTGGACTGGCTTCAGTCCCACCCAGTGCGTCATATATTTTGTCATCGTCTTTCAATGAATATTTAGAACTGTTCTTTAGAGTGTACCAACCAACCTATATAGGCATTGCCTAGATTTTGTTACTTCAATTTTTGTAACTAAGAGTGTGGATTGAAGCTTGCTTCGCCTGCCCACTCCTGGGTTGCCTTTATCTTGCACTACTTCTTCTAAGTGCTGTTCATCCCATAAATCAATTGTATGTTAAAAGAGTAAAAGAGTTAAAAGGGTACTAGATACGTAAAAATAAAAATAACTGGTCAACAACTCCAACCAAGCTTTGTCTAGATGTTGTTACTAGTCTGCGCATACGCTTAGTCTCGTAGAAAGTTCCATCTTTGCTCGCATTCATACTAGGTCCCGATTTATATATCAAAGTATAGCTTGTGCTTTCTAATGGTAAATTTGTTTCGCGCTACTTTTTTCCTTCGTTGTTATAAGCCCTGCGAGTGCAGACCATAAGAAGTTTACTAAACCACGTACCAGCAACGACCTTGCGAGGCTTCGTATTATTAGTCGATCATAACGTGTACTCCAAACCGAGGCCTTTTAAATTTTGATTTTTTTTGTGAAATGAACATAGCCTAACATAGCTTCAGGACATCCCATTACATTTTCATCTATACGTGTTTTTAAAAAATGATCGTCTCAAACAAAAACTTAGCGTCAAGTTGTAGAATATAAAATTTGCTTTCAAATGAAGCCCAAGCAGTTTCTAACCACATTCCAGCTGCCAGAAACACCCCATGCATCACAAAAAGACCACTAGAATTATGTGTGCGTACAAACAAAATGTTGAAAGCAACCCGACAAAACAATTGACTTTCACTTTCCTCAATTTTTCAGCAACAGCCAGTATCCAACCTAACATATTTTTTTAAAAGATGCACCAGACTTGTTTTGTTATGTTGCTTTGCTAATATTGAATTAGCAAACATAAACACCATAATTTCCAGGGGCTCCCATGCCCAGGTGCATCAATCGTCATCCTCCACACACGTCTTCACTCATCCTCCAGTAATCCCTGCAAGCTTGACAATACAAAGCAAAACACACATAAACTAAATAGAACACTCAAGGACATGTAAGCTCATATATATACCTTTTAGACATAATCTTACCAAAGCCAACCTTCCTCCCAACATTGATGAAGCTCACCACACCTAAATTGACGGCAAGCCTGATACTTGTCGCACTCGTATGTTCTGTCTTATCCACTCTACTCCACACTACAGAATTAAAACTCTCATTTTGATTCTGTGTGTAGCCGCCCAAACACTTGTGCAAAACCTTTATCGCAGGCTCAACTCAAAATGCCTGGAGGACAATACTCATGTTGGGGATGTTCTGCAGTTGTTAAGCTTTCACATCGCAAATCATCCTGTCTAGGTTGTCCTCGTTATTTGTAATTGCTCCCTCATAGTAGGTTTGCATTTTAATTATAGATACGTGACTAATCCCCCTAGCGCCACCCAAAGTTACACGCTTGCCATCGTCATCAACAGCGCCTTTTAATGCATGTCTCAAAATGCTTTAAAAAGCACTTCTTGACGTGATTTTTACATTCTACCTTCTCTATTTCAACACTAGGACCATAAGGCTTGACATCCAACAACCATATATATCCCCACCACTAATTATGTGTGTACCTAAAAGCTTCCATCTATCCACTGAACGGGGCTCTACCACTTCTGGAGGAGGAATACAGCTGCCCCTATTCTGCCGAGTCCATGCTGTCAAAGAGATCGCTTAGCCAGCACATACGCAACCAGTAATGGTTCATTTAGAAAATTGTCCAGGGGGGGGGCAACTGGAGGAATCTGATATTAAGAGGGGCATGGTGTCAAGCACTTATCAACATCAATAAGAATTTTAATACCAAGGGGGGGGGGGGGGGGGCAAAACGGTAGTCGCCCCCCTGCCCCCCCCCCTAAATGAAACCCTATGTTGACGAGTCCAGCAGGGACAGAGCAGAAGCAGCCTCTCAATCAAGCAAGGAATGGCCCCCCGCAGAATACACCCTCTATATGGACGGTTTGCTGAGATATGGTCTGTCTAATAATCAGGATTCATCCACCTCTGCCACTTGACCCTCCCTCTCCCCCTGGAGTGATAGTCACAGCCAGGTATAGGACCGTCCTGCAAGAGCGGCCAGGAGGGCCCCTATTCTAACTGCCCTCTGCCTGTCCCTCAGCCCATCACTACTACTGCAGCTGAGCCCAGCATCAGCCAGGAGGAATCCCATCCCTACCCCTAGAAAGCCACCAAGTGCCCTTCACACAATTGGAACTTTATGGCCCTGACTCAGAAGAGCACCAGGGCTAGGGCTAGGGCTAGGGCTACCAGGAGGACACCTCACCAGAGGCATCTGAGTCAATTATGCAGGACCCTGACTTAGAGGTTATCAGAGTGGAATCCCCAACCACCAGACTTCTTCAACCTCCCTCCTCCACTCTCTCCTTCTAAGAGGTCTCCATCACCTCCACCCCTCTCAACGCCCTCAATTTTCCGCCCGCGCGCTTGATCAGGTAATAAATTTTTTAACGCCTAATGAAAAAGGTCATTGCATGCTCTAGGGCTTCCTCTAGCCACTCGTACCAATTTCATTTTTTTGTTGCACTTAGCAATCTGGAGTTATTCTGAATGGGGACTTTGGGATGCAGGTTTTTGAGGTCCCTCCACTTTAGGGTCTAGTAACTTGCCTATAGTTATACCTATGAAACATATTATAGTATCAAAAGAGAGAGACCTATCTTTTGAGCTATATATCAAGTCCATACCATGAAGTTTGCAGAATCTACGGAGCTCTAAAGTTGTAACCCCAAGTTAAAATAAAAAATACCATCGAAACGCACCCTCCACGGACAGTCTTCTTTCCCAAGAATTGAATGGAGGTGTATGTACAAAAGTCACTATAAGTCCAGAATGGAGCATCCGAATCTTCTCAAATTTGGAATGTAGCATCTTACAGGGCTGGTAACATATTTATGGGAAGAAAAACACACCCCAAAAACAAAAACAAAAAACATTTTTGGACCTGAAGCCCCGCCTTAAGGGGGATGTAACCCATTTTTTGATAAAAAAGAAAGAAAAAAGGTTTCTCTGTTTTGTTGCTTATATTATTGCACATCTGTACAAGCTGTCTTTCAAACATGAAGCAATTTGGATGATCCATTATTGAGTTATGGTGGATTTTATCCAAGCACTCCATACCTTTCAATTTCAATCTTTGCGAGGAAGACCAGTGAATTTCAGGATAGTTAGGTCAGCCATATCTCTGAAACACTCTGGCCTCACTTGATTTTAGTCTCAAAATGTTTTAGTCTCAAAATGAAGCCCATTCCAAGCAGAATCTAATTTCTTATTGTGATTTTTTTTTTAGTGCACATGGTAGTTTACTGCACATGGTAGTGAAAAATGTCGGACAAGGCCAGGACTACTCGAAAAAGGAAGCGTGCCAAGCTGTTTCTATGGCAATTTGAAGGACCAGACTGGGACTTCCTCCTCCATCACCTGCACCAGCTACTGAACCAGCTCTCACTCCTTCTCTGCCACTTCATCATCCACCACACCCACCCACCTCATCTCAGGCTCCAGGTACACCTGTTTTAGCTAGCAGCAGGTCTCATAAGAGAGATAGCTCTGGCTACGGAGGCCCAGGCACCTCAGGCAAGTCCTTCCTCTGCTTCTCAGCCAGGGTCATCTTCCACCTCACCTGCTACTTCTGTACCAGCTGCTCCTGAGGACAACACAGGGGACTACCACCTCATCAGGATGAGTTCCCTAATGAAGGCAGTCAGTGCCTTCTCCAGTTGTGGCACTCCTCTCACTGTCACCGAGGACAGGAGAAGCCGGAAGGTGTTCGTGGTCAAGATGGCTATCTGCTGCACAGTTTGTGGCAAGTCATCAAACATCATGGACCCCTACACCCCAGATGATCTTCAGGTCAACATCAGGTATTTCATTTCCTACTCACTAACTTGTCTGTAAAACATATAATAATATTATTAGGTCAGTGGTTGCGGCGAGGACGTTTGGCAAGGGTAGAAATGGCCACCTTAGCTGGGATTATGGGTATGCCCCCTCCCCTCACCAGACCGCATGTCGTCCACCAGAATGAGATCCTCAAGGCGACCACACAGGAGAGCTTGGCCAGCATGTTAGCTGCAGCAGCCCACCTCCGCCAAGAGCACAAGGCCAAGGATGGTGAGATCCTTGATGTCAAGGTCACGTGTGACGGCACTTGGCAAAAACGAGGTCACCAGTCCCTCTTCGGTGTGGTTTCATGGGACACTGGCCAGGTTCTTGACACCGAGGTCCTCAGCAAGTGGTGTGGGATGTGCCACAGTAAGCGCCACCTTGATCCCACCTCTGAAGTGTTTGTGGACTGGTGGGAAGGGCACCAGGCTGTGTGTGAGGCAAACTTTTAGTGTCTTCAGGTGCAATGGAAGCTGAAGGTGCACTGAAGATGAAAAGGTCTGAGGAGAGGTATAAGCTGCGATATACCTCGATGATTACAGACAGTGATGCCTCCACATACCCAGGATTGTCGCAGCCAATCCCTATGTTGCTGGCCATCCAGTTACTAAGCACGAGTGTGTTGGCCACGTCCACAAGAGGATGTACAAGTACCTTCTCTCCACCAAGCAGGACAAGCAGAACAAGAATCAGGGGGTGGATGGCCAGTTAGTAAGGATGGGAGGGAGGGGTCGCCTCACTGGCCACTCATGAAGAAGCTCCAAAAGTATTACGGCAAGGCCATCCGTTCCCACGTTGGTGATCTGCAAGGGATGAAGGACGCTGCGATGGCCACCTTCCTCCACTCGAGCTCAACCGATGCTAACCCCCAGCACCACCTCTGTCCCAGTGGGAGCACCTCTTGGTGCAAACACAGGCGGGCAGAGGCAACTGGAGAGCCACCACCAAAGCACAACACCACCATCCACCCAGAGATTGCTCCATTCATCAGGAAGGTCTACCAAGACCTCTCCTCTGATGCACTCATGATGCGCTGCATGCTCGGTGCAACTCAAAACCAAAATGAGTCGTTCAACAGCCTCATTAGGAAAGGTGCTCAAAGACCGAGTTCTGGTCAAGGGGCACTGAGGGGGCTGTTGCAACGGCTCAACTTCAACTGTTGGCAGACTACTTGCAAGTACCTGGACAGCACTGATGACGGGTATGGATGGCAGAGTTCAACGGGAAAGCGCTGGTGAAGAAGAGGAGGCAACAGATGAGGCTGGACCGAGTAACTCTCGATGACAAGCTGGAGCAGGGGATTAAGTGCCTGGCGGGCATTGAAGTGTTTCTGTTTGTTTTTTGTCTAACCGGCTTTTTTCAAAGCCATGTTTGTGTAAGTCCAGCAACTCCCCCCCCTGGTTCCCCTCCCTTCTTTGTTTGTGGCTGGCTTTTTTCAAAGCCCAAATCTCCAAGAGATTCACCTTGCCTATGACTAATCCTAAAAGCCATGAGTACCAATCGTATCAATTGATGAAAGTGTGTTGGTTGCCCAATGACATTACCCATACTAAAAAGTGATTTCCTAATACATGTAATGTGATTTCCGAATCTAGGAACACTTGTACCTTTGTTAAATTTTTTCAGAAGTGCTTTATTATATAGCTCTTTCTTTACTCTATGTTTTTAATTAAGAGTAAAAAAAAAAGAGTCTCTTGTAATACCCACTTACATGTAGACCACAAGCCTGGCCTACCAGTGTAGTGATGTACCTGAATGGGTTTGTGGCTAACCTTTCCATAAAAAAACACTGGCTTTGGTGCTAATCCTACTACAGTAGGAAGTCAGTTATCCGAACACCTTGGGACCGAGGGTGTTCGGATAACTGAAATGTTCGGATAACTGGTCACACAAAATAAATTTAGCGATACGGGATATTATGACATTTTACTACACATAATCAATAAAAGTGGATGCATATTGTATGTAATCTAACATTTAGAATATCTAGTCTGCAGCTTGAGTAAAGTAATCTGTAACTTTTGTTTGTTTCTTATTTACAAATCTTTTTTTTCCAGTTTACATTAGGAGATTATTTAGCACTACAGTTGTGCTCAGTGGGATTCCAGGCTGCTCCTGGACATATGCTAGAACTGTCTCTAGTGCAGTGCAAGCTTGGGAATGGGACACAGCTGGAAGACTCTCCTCTTCCTCTTCTCTATCACTCTTGTCACCTTCTGTAGCAAGTGCCACAATCTCCTCTTCTGTCAGTTCATGGTAGCCTGCATCGTTGTCGTCAGCCAAAAGCCAACCGATTCTCTCTTCTGGTGGAATGGCCAAGTTATTGAGAAGAGTGTCAATTTCTGGTGTTTCCACCTCCTCTTCCTCCCGAAATGATTTGGGCATCAACAGCTTTTTCCAGCTTTTAGCTATTGTACCAGGGTCAACTTCATCCCAACACTTAGCAGATAACAAAACTGCATCCTTAATGTTCAATGTTTTTGAAAATTGAGCAATATCCATCTGTCCCACACACTCTTCATCCAACATGCGTAGCAACAGATCTCGTTTATACAGACGTTTCAATGTCTGTAGCACACCCTGATCCATGGGCTGTATGAGGGATGTTGTGTTGGGTGGCAGGTACAAACATGATATCTGACCATCTTCTGAACAGATGCTGTTTACATCAGGGTGGGATGGGGCATTGTCTAGGACTAGCAAGGCTTTTGGGGAAAGGCTAAGTTCCTCTAGTTGTCTTCGACATTGTGGCACAAAGTGGTCATGAAACCATTTGGTGAAGGTGGCAGAGTCCATCCAGGAATTCTTCTGCGCATAATACACTACAGGAAGGTCCTCTTGTTCACGTATTTGAAGCAGCGTGGGTTAAGCTAAGGGGAGTTTTATAGTGCCATTAGCATTGGCACATGCCATCAAAGTCACTCGATCTTTGGGCTTCTTGAACCCCTTAGCCTCCTCCCTGGCTGACACAAGAGTTTTGTCTGGCATGAGCTTCCAGTACAGCCCAGTCTCATCACAGTTGAACACCTGTGTCAATGTCAAGCCTTTCTCTTCCATTGTGCTAAGTAAACGATCCTTGAAGACTTCAACAGAGTCTGTATGTGCTGAAAGTGACTCTCCTTGTATAGACAAGCCACGCACACCATGCCTACCCTTAAACCGCTTTAGCCAACCAGTCCCAGCCTTGAATGTGTTCCCTGACCATAGGAAAGAGCTGAAGCGCCTTGGCCATCAAAAGTGGACCACTAACAGGAGTTCCTACAAATAAAGAACAACAATCATCCCAAAAACAACAGAGCATTTTTAGCTATGAACAGTAGTTTAGTCTCAAACAAGCTTACCTTTGCACCTCTGCTGGACAAACCATAGAAAGACAGCTTTATCCAGCTCCTCATAGTCTGCTCTCCTCACAATCTTCCTCTTTTTTATGCAGTCACCATCCTGAATTTGTGTTTGGAAGTCCAGCAGCTTTTCTTTCTTGGAAGTCCAGCAACTTTTCTTTCTTCTTTACAATATCATGGACTGTGGACTTTCCAATATTGTATTGGATTCCTACACTGGCTAAACTTCTTCCTTTCTCGACAAGTTCACAGATAGTAAGCTTGTTTTCAATGGTAAGGACAACTCTTTTCCTCTTTTGACTAGCTGAAGCCATGCTACCTGCTACACTGAGAATTGAAACAGCTAGCAGCCTACGTTTATGCGCATGAGCACGAGTGCACACTATTGAAGGAAGGTTAAAAAAAATTATTTATTTTTTTAATTAAAAAATAATTAAATGGTGGCTTCATTTGGCGTTCGGTTGACCGACGTGTGCGGATAACTGACGTTCGGATAACTGACTTCCTACTGTATGTATTTCCTACTATGTATTTCCATACCTGGGAATGGGTCGATGGGTAGTTGACTATTGCTGGGCAAGGGTCTGGGTGTTTTTAGTGGGACATGGTTATACATGTCTAAAATAAACATAAAGCATATCATTAGAAAGCATTTGAACTAAGCTTTCTTTTGGCACCAAAATTAAGGGGGGGTGGGGGGGGTGACAACAAAGTTATGTTAGGTAGTAGATAGCTCATGAATAATTAACGAGTTTGTGGGG
The DNA here is from genome assembly GCA_028752905.1 of Cladorhizidae sp. MBARI D1340-BT2. Classification (NCBI taxonomy): domain Eukaryota; kingdom Metazoa; phylum Porifera; class Demospongiae; order Poecilosclerida; family Cladorhizidae; species Cladorhizidae sp. MBARI D1340-BT2. The sequence goes on from JAQNBH010000007.1 coordinate 4,303,722, forward strand.
TACACCCCCCTTAAGGGGGTGGTAATATGTTTAAAAATTGTTTTATTTATTTTATTTTTATTTTGTTACTACAGGCATGAAGAAGCTATGTTTCAAATCTCAAAGTATTAGTGAATTCCATTGTAAAGTTATGGATGATTTTCTCCACCCTGTTCACTTACATTTCTCTGCTGTTCAAGGAAGAAAAACCTGAGAATTGAAGAAAAAATCGCTCCTGTTCTATCGGTCATAACTTCGTGACCATTTAACCTATCCATATCCAAAATAAAGCCCACCACATCTAGATTAATTCTGGGTGGGGGTGCACAATAGCACGGTGTAAGTAACTACTTCTGTGCATCGCACGCGTAAAACGATCATTACCGATTCAAGAAGAAGCGACCTAAGGTTTTTTATCGTGCTACTGTTGTTCCAGATGAGTCTCCGGACGTTTCTACTCCCAAGTCCAGCTACTCCAAATCCAGTGATGACAGCATCGAGGAAAAAGCTGGCGCTTTCGAACGAAGCTTTGGCTAGTACACCTTCGACGTCAACTTCTGAAGACTACGCTGACTTCGGCCCGAGCGACTCAGACTACCATCTAGTTAGGGTATATTCGCTGAAGAAAGCTGTAAGTGTGTTTTCTTGTTGTGGCTCGCCATTGACAATTAGTGAAGTGAGGCAGTCCAGGAGAGGTTTGGTTGCCAAGTTATCTATATGCTGTAGCGTGTGTGGAAAGAAATATTTTGTAACTGATCCCTACTGTAAGGAAGATTTGGCAGTCAACAACAGGTCCATCCTTGGAATGAGAGCTATTGGTAAGGGAAGAGCTGCCTTGGAGAACTATACTGGAATCATGGGCATGCTCCCACCACTTTCCAAGCCACACTTCTCCAGTCACAAGGCAATTCACACGGCTTCTACAGTTGAAAAAGAAAACCAGTTCTCTGCTGCTGTGACGATCCTCCGTAAGAATGCCAGTGATGACGAAATTGTGGATGTTCAGGTTTCTTGTGATGGGACATGGTCTAGGCGTGGCCACCAAGGGATCTACGGTGTTGTTGTCATTGCTGCATGGAAACAGGGCAAGTTATTAATACAGAGGTACTCAGCAAGTGGTGTTCTGAGTGCCACACGAAGAGAGGAGCAGATACATCATCCAAAGAGTTCTTGGATTGGTACGAGGAACACCAAGGGCAATGTCAAGTAAACCACTATGGTTCTTCGAATGCAATGGAGGCAGTGGCTATGTGGATGCGATCGGTTGAGAAGTATAAGCTCCACTACACTTCAATGATTGCTGACGGTGATGCAAGTACGTACAAGGCGGTGTGTAATGCAAAACCATATGAGCCAGAAATAGAAATTGTAAAGCATGAATGCGTTAATGCGTTGGACACGTACAGAAGCGGATGATGAATCACTTGAAGGCTCTGAAGAAGTCCAATCCCGTAGACAGTGATGGTAAACGAATAAGGATTGGTAGAAGGAACCGGATCACTGATGGCTTGATGAAGAAATTCCAACGGTATTATGGCAAGGCCATCCGTTCTCATACAAATGACCCAGAGGGCATGAAGAGGGAGGGCTGTGTGGGCGATTTTTAATCACTCTGTGTCGACAGATGAACACCCTCAGCATCATTTTTGTCCTTTGGAGGAGTATTAGTGGTGTAAACATCAGCGTGCAATTTGGAAGAGTGAAGAACCTCCACCTCACAACCCCACCATTCCCGCAGAGATAGCACCATTAGTCAAGAGCGTGTTTGAGAAACTTGCTGATGATTCTTTGATGCAGCAGTGCATTCTTGGAGCAACTCAGAATCTAAACGAGTCCTTTAATAGCCTGATTTGGAGTCGCTGCCCAAAGACAGAATTTTGTTCATTGACAGTGGTGGAGACAGCAGTAAATATGGCAGTAATGGTATTCAACTCTGGGATGAACCACTCCAACACGTGGGACATGATTGCAACCCAAACACACTGCGACATCTCATTGAGAAGGACAACAAGAGGATCTGTCGGGCTGAGGTAAAGGACTAGGAGGCAGTGAAGAAACGTAGGCGAGCGATGAGGATGGACAGAGCAGATCTATTGGATGAACAACAGGAGGTAGAGGGTACGACCTATGAAGCTGGAGGATTTAACTGATTGCTGCCCAAATGCATGACTCAAGTGACAATTCATGTTTTCAATGGAAATCGTGGCGAAGATGGTGCACTAACATTGAAAAGAATGCCTCCAACTTTGAACGCGATTTCTAGAAAACAATGAATTTCGACTTTATTAAAATTCCTGCGGCTCAAAAAAAATACTTATATACAAACAATTTATATATCATTGTAAAGCTTATTCCCTACTCTACACTTTCATCGGGCAACTTTATTATTTTTAGGTAGGAGTCACTTGTTATGTGTGCATGTTTGATACTGATTTCTGATTTCAAAAGTATATATACATTTGCCTCCATTTTTTCTTGGTGTGCAATTTTGAACTTTTCGTCTGATGAAAATATACCTTAGAGGTTATTATTAGTAACCTGTGAGTGGGAATTACCTACTGAAAAGATATCCTTTATTATAATATTAATGGTGAATATTCAGGTGCATGATTGAAGCAATCATTCATTTGGAAAGCGCTATTGCTTAGCATCATAATATATATCATTGGAAAGCATATAAATTAAGCTATCTTTTAAGACCAGAATTACCTGCCGAAACAATAAAATGAGGGTTAGAAAAATACAGATAAAATTGTGTGGTTTGTGGGTTACCCCCCCCCCCCCCCCCCCCCCCTTTAAGGGTAGACAGTTGCATTTTAGGAGGGAGGACTAGCCCATATTTAATTTATTTTAACTTGTGGTTACTACTTTATAGCTCCATAGATGCTGTAAACTTTATGGTATGGACTTGATATATAGCTCAAAAGATAGGTCTCTCCGTGTGCTCTCTCTTGATATACTAAAATATTTTTCATGGGTATAACTATAGCCAAGTTACTGGAGCTACAAGTGGAGGGAACCTCAAAAGCCTGCGTGCCTGATTTTTCTGCATATATCTCCAGATCGCCAAGTGCTAGAGAATTGAAATTAGCACCAGTGGCTAGAGGAAGCCCAACTCTACACAATGCGCTAAAATGTAAGTACGTGGTCAAGCGTGCGGGTGGAAAATGAATTTTATGGCATTTGGCCACTGTAGAAAAAAGCCAAAGAGAAGTGCTCCTGTGCATGTTTCAGCTGAGCTAAACAGTTTAAAGACGATTTATATGCTGATGTAGGAGTGCTCTTTTGTGAGCACTGTGTTGACTTTGTTCATGTTGACACAATTAAAGATCACCTGAAGAGCCAGAAGCACACTTCACATAAGAAGGCAAAGCTGAGCAACTCTGGGAGTGTGGCAGCAAGCAAGTAACCCTCTCTCTCTAGTGTAGTAAAAGTCAGTGATTTAAGGCAAGATTTTATTCTTGACTACATTAGAATATGCACACTAGCTGAAATTCCACTTGAAAAAAAACTGACAAGGTCAAAGCTTTCCTACAAAAGTATTGCGCTCATGCAGGTGCTCTGCCTGGAGTCGACCAGCTTAGGACAACCTATGTCCCAAGACTGTTCGATTTCCATTTTTCAGCCCTTAACACTTACACGGCGTCAATTGAAAACGTCACAATAATCGTACGTGCGTTATACTCAAACCGGAAGCAATCGTCTGGGTGCGGCATTGTTTTTTTAAACCTTGTGCGATCGCATGGGGAAGAAACGGTCTGTTGTTGGTTGCTCCTACGGCATATTTACTACTCCAAAATTGACCAAACAACAGAGACAGGTCCAGGGAACATTGGTTATCTCAGCAAACTGTAAGTATTCGATAGCCAGTTAAAAAAAACCCATCGTATTGACGCTATTGTTATACCTTTGTTTAGAAGCTAGTCATGGTAGCTTCTACGCTATTTTTGTATGTTAGTTGGCTGCTTAGACTATGCAAAGTATGCTAGATTTGTCTGTATGCTGTGTGGTAGCTATAGGATTGGCAATTTAGGTTGGTGGGAGCTATTTTTGTTACATTGTGTACTAAAACTTACCTGGATATAATTATAGCTATCTAGCTAGAACAAGATTGTCAGCAACAAAAATCCATTTGAATACCTTGCTAGATCAAGTACAATGTTTTATAAGAAGATAATTGAATAACAATATAGTCATTGAATAACAATATAGTCATGAGTTCAGTGTTGCTCGTGGTTTCTTCAGGATCTTGGCTGTGTGGTACTCTTTGAAGCACTCTTCTGGATGTAGAGGTGGGTGGTCAGAGCAAGTCTGACAGTAGTACACTGAGCCTGAGCGAACCGTAAGTGGCCTGTTTACGATCAGAATTTGTGTATTAATATTTGTTTCACGCACTACTAGGTCAAAAACCTCGTCTGCAAAGAACAGGTGAAGAAATATCCTTGGGCTCAACATCATCATCTGGCAAATTTGAACCTGGAGTTTCTACGCTCGGTGGGGCTCATAATGTTGTCAACTTCTTTGCACCTGACAAGCCCACTTGAAGAATTTCCACTCGTATGGCCAGTTTCCACATCCATTTCCCCATCAGTCCAGTCTCATCTACACTACTGCTGCCATTAGCATCTTCCATTTCTTCAGGGGCCGGCCATTCTTCCACATCATATAGTTCATCTTCTTCCAATATCATCTAGTTCATTTCTTCCACATCATCCAGTTCACTGTCACTTTCAAAGTCATTCTCAATATCAGAAAGAGCCTCCAATACTGCCTGCAGATCCATATTTGTGTTTGTTTTGGATAAAAATACACACCATGTTTCTTATTTGCATCTGGCAATGAACCACGAAATAAAACGCCTGGTTTTTTGTTTAAAAAAAATGTTATTCATGGAGATGGTGATGCATTCCCAAGTTTGATTATAAACCCATCAAACTTACCTAGTAAGTACAGACTATAAAACAGACAATCCACGGAGCTATGCAACAAGAAATATCATGTCACAGATGCTGTGACACACGCACTGCCAGCGGTAAATTGCTTGTCACGGATGCTGTGACACATGCATACGTGAAACGCCGTGACAAATGCAGTGTAAGAGCATAATAAAGGTGAGCGTAAGAGTTAAGGAGTTAGTCAAAGGGAAGCAAGTCAGTATTACTGCGGATGAGACCACCGATATTCGAGATCACAGCATCTTGAATGTGATTGCAAGTGTCCATGGTCAACCTTACCTTGTAGGAGTGACTGAGATGGACGCATGCAATCATTCCACCTTCAGCCAGACCATCAGATCAGTCACAGACATCACATGGGTATTGTATTTGACGATGTAATGGCCATAATTACTGACAGTGCAGCATATTGTAAGAAAGCCTATCGTGAGGTTTGTCTTCTGTTTTTCCCAAATCGATGCATCTGTTGTGCCTTGCCCATATTGTGAACCTTTCAGCTGAAGTGTTCCATCATTGTTCTGATTTCAAGCACACGTTGCACCTCATATATAGCAATGATGAGATCATCATTGTTCAAAAAGCCTGGTCGAAAGAGGAGACATTTGAAATACTTGGGTGATTATATAGCTAGTTCTGGTGTCAAGCTTCCTCCAGTTCCAGTTTCATCATGGTGGAACTCGTGGTCCCAAGCTGCCATTTACCATGCAACTAGAGTACATCTTTATGAAGGTTTCTATAAAGCAGAGAGGAGCGAGGGAACGACTGTACAACATATACTTGAGCTTCTCACTCACAAGACCATATACTTGAGCTTCTCACTCACAAGACCATCTTTCCGGAAGTATGTCTCCAACTTTACTTTATTAAAAGGAGAACTGCCAGAGGCTAATCTGTGTGTTGACATCTCTTGAAGAGAAGAAGTCTCCATCGGCATGTAACGTTTTCAACTTCCTGGAATACTTGATAGCATACCTCAAAGCTGAACAAGTCAAACTTTCTTTTGGAACAGAAACCGATTGTTTGCTGCCGAAGCTGTCTGAACCAGAGCGAAAAATGAACAAAAACAAACAAACATGTGAAGTCATTCCAAACTGTGCTTGCTTTGTCCTTGAAAAAATTGAAGGTCACCTCCACACACCAACATCCTGCTAATCTTTACTATAAGCAAGTGCGAATTTTTTATCCTTGTCAGCTTCCCACTATGGACCATGACATTGCTCAGTTTGATGTTGTTCCTGGATTGAAGAATCCAACTCCTGATCTAATTGAAGAGTGGCTTATTTACACTCAATTCCAGCAGAGTGCTATTCCTCACCATTAGACTTACCAGCCTTTTGGGAGGCATGCATGGTCGGTTTCCACTACTCTCAGCAGTGGCTGTAGAGGCTATCTGGATGCCAGCAGCATCAGTGGATGTGGGCGGAGTTTCTCCTACTACAAACATTTGCTAAATAACAGAAGGGGGAGCTGTACTGATGAAAATACAAAATTCTTAGTTGTGCTCGACTACAATGCTGACATTGAGGGACGTTTTTCCTAAGAACTTATATTTTGATGTCTTTTGCTGTATGAATATAATATTGTTTTGCCCACACATACAGCATGACCGTCCAAAATGTCTTAAAATCAAATATGAAACGGAAAATACACAAAAATTGCACTTTGAAGCGAAATCCAACATATTTAGTAACGGAAAAATCTGTTTTCTGAAACGGAATCCCAGGGGTTCTAGTTTAGTTAATTTTCAAATTGTAGTATATGGGTCATTCCATGTCAAATCAACTGAAAATCTGCCATCATATCTCAGATTTTTGTAAAATTTTGGGGAATGATTGGGATCCATGAGTAACGGTCAAAGCTAAAATATTTTTGGTCACACCCACTTCATTAATGAGATACGTGCCGTCGAACTTTGGGCTAATTAGCACTACCTCGGAAATTCAAATGCCTGTATCTTTGGAAGTATAGCTCCTGTAGAGCTGGTTCTGGGGTCATTTTGAAGCTCTTTTCAAGGCCTATAATTTGTCTCTGATAATCTTTCTTTTCAAATCAACCAGAAAAAAGATATCACAATTTATAAACTTCAAACTTGAACCCCCAAAAATTATATCCTTCAAATTTCTTCAATTTTTTGCTAAAGGTAACTTATGATGTAAACAAGCTTCCCTGTAAATTTTGTAATGGGCACTCTGACAGTTTTTGAGTTATGAACAATTATGTATGGCATGTCAATTCAAAAATCGCAAATTAATGGACTGCCAGAATTATCTAAATTGTGTGGCACAGTATGGTACATACTAAGATAAAGTCAACTTGTATCGAGTTCATATTCACACATATCTGTAACTGTTAGGTTTTCATTTTCAACGCAGCAACAGCAGCACTGGATTCTCTGTTGGAAATGGAAAATGTTCTTCCCGTCGCAGTGATTGGTTCAACAGTTGTTAGCACATCTTGGCAGTGAACTGTCAGTTGGTCTGATGGGTCTGGATATATGTATGATGGGGACTGTCCATGGGGATAGAGGAAGGTAACCTCCACCTCATGCTTCTCTGGTGTGCATTCCTTGACACATGCAACCCACCAGTGGCTTATGAAACCCACCAGTGGCCATCATAAGCCACTGTCACATAACCATTTATGGCTGAAACACTGATCATATCATCTCGGGAGTGAGATTCACAAGTTCCTGTCGTTCCTGAGGTGAGGATGAAAAGGTTCAAACTGAGACCGTTTCCTTAGAGATTGGAATGAAGCAAGGCAACTTTTGTATGCCCGGGATTGTGCGTGCCTCTTCAAATCTCACTTTGAGTAGTTTGGCTTCTTGTTCATACTGTTCCGTTGTTGTAAACTGACAGTTGATATTCTCTATCTCTGAATCTGTGAATTCAAAAAGTTGGCGAGGAGTGGTGATCTGTTGATCATATGGTCGTTGGAGACTGGCTCTAGCTGCTAACCTCTTTATTGTTCCACCAATTCCATCGGATGGTCCTTTCCCATGTGATGTAGCAAAAAAAGTGCCATTCAGCTTGGACACCAAAATCATCTTTATGGAAGCACAAATTGATAAAGTTCTTCCGATTCTTGTACTGGGCAGCACAACCATCAGAGAAATAGTAAATTGTTTTAGGGTCCTGACCAAGTTTCTTAGTGAGGAACTGAAGCAGCAGTTTTTGAAACAGATGAACTGCCACAGTATCATGAATGTTACATTCTGATATGATGATGAAATTTGTGTGTTCAGGTATTTTATCTTGCTTGTCACGCCGATAATAACACACGAAAGGGTTGATTGTTGCCTGGAGATTGTTCCAGTGGAGTGACTGAGCTGCATCCTGAATTATGAAACTGTAGTTCTCCGCGAAGTCTGCAATGACCAAGAACTCTCCAGGTTCAAGTGAATTTAGAAGTGACTGTACCAACTGAGCAGGACTTAACATTATATAGCCAACCAACCTGGAATTACCCCCTGGGATTTTTCATGGGATTCCTCTAAGACCTTGGGAACATTCCCCCCAATAGATGTCAGGGATTGATAGATCTGTCACCTACGATCAGGTGCAAATTACGATGATGCACATATATACCTATTACTAAGGCCTGGAGAGCATCAATAGCTATATAATGGGTGTCCCTAAGTACTATGAGTACATTTTCGTATGGTTATGCTGTATATAATTGCTTATTGCTCAAAAACTGTCAAAGTGCCCATCACAAAACTTACAGGGAAGCTTGTTTACATTATGATGTACCTCTGGCAAAAATTTGGAGAAATTTGAAGGATACATTTTGGGAGGGTTCAAGTTTGAAGTTTATAAATTGTGATACCTTTTTTCTGGTTGATTTGAAGAGAAAGATTGTCTGAGACAAATTATAGGCCTTGAAAAGAGCTTCAAAATGACCCCAGAACCAGCTCTACAGGAGCTATACTTCCAAAGATATGTGCATTTGAATTTCCGAGGTAGTGCTAGTTAGCCCAAAGTTCGTCGGCACGTATCTCATTAATTAAGTGGGTGTGACCAAAAATATTTTAGCTCTGGCCGTTACTCATGGATCCCAATCATCCCCCAAAATTTTACAAAAATCTGAGAGATGAAGGCAGATTTTCAGTTGATTTGACATGGAATGACCCATATATTGTTAGTATTATCCCAGCCAGAATGTTGTGCTACTGTAACTATGTCATGCTTGCATGTTTGTGCTTCCTGTAATACAGGTATTGGACTGGCGGCGTTCCACCCAGTGTGTCATGTACCTTGTCATTGTCCTATCAATGAATATTTGGAACTGTTCTTTCAAGTGTAACAACTCTAACCTAGATGTTGTTACTTCAATGAATATTTGAAACTGTTCTTTAGAGGCAACAATTCTAACCTAGGCATTGCCTAGATGTTGTTCTGCAGTTGATATGCTTTCACATCGCAAATCATCCTGTCTAGGTTGTCCTCGTTATTTCTAATTGCTCCCTCATAGTTGGTTTGCGTTTTAATTATAGACACGTGACTAATCCCCCTTGCGCCACCCAAAGTTACACGCCTCCATCGTCATCAACAGCGCCTTTTAATGCATGTCTCAAAATGCTTTAAAAAGCACTTACTAATGTGATTAATACATTCTACCATCTCTATTTCCTAGGACCATAAGGCTTAAGGGGGGACATCTGCATTTTTTTAAAAAAATTTTTTTTACCTGTGGTTACAACTTTAGAGCTCAGTAGATTCTGCAAACTTCATGGTATGGACTTGATATATAGCTCAAAAGATAGGTCTCTCTGTGTGCTCTCTTTTGATACTAAAATGTGTTTCATAGGTATAACTATAGGCAAGTTACTAGACCCTAAAGCGGAGTGACCACAAAAACCTGAAGCGCTCCAACCTCCATAGAAACCACTCTGAGGTGCGAAGTGCAAAAAAATTAAAAATGGTACGAGTGGCTAGAGGAAGCTCTAGAGTACACAAGGAGTATATTGAGCAGGCGTGAAAAATTTATTAACGTGGTCAAGCGCGCGGTTGGAAAATTGAAGGCGTTGACGAGGCGACGCCTTCAATTTTCCAACCGCGCGCTTGACCAGGTAATAAATTTTTCACGCCTGCTCAATATACTCCTTGTGTACTCTAGAGCTTCCTCTAGCCACTCGTACCATTTTTAATTTTTTTGCACTTCGCACCTCAGAGTGGTTTCTATGGAGGTTGGAGCGCTTCAGGTTTTTGTGGTCACTCCGCTTTAGGGTCTAGTAACTTGCCTATAGTTATACCTATGAAACATATTTTAGTATCAAAAGAGAGCACACAGAGAGACCTATCTTTTGAGCTATATATCAAGTCCATACCATGAAGTTTGCAGAATCTACTGAGCTCTAAAGTTGTAACCACAGGTAAAAAAAATTTTTTTTTTTAAATGCAGATGTCCCCCCTTAACATCGAACAATCATTTATTTCCCCAACCACTAATTCTAATTATGCGTGTACCTAAAAGCTTCCATCTATCCACTGAACACCCAAAATGTTTTTGCAGGGTTTCATTTAGGGGGGCGGGGCAGCAGCCCCCCTTTGGAAATTTTTTGCCCCCCCCCCTTGGAAATTGTATTATATGCCCCCCTTTAATATCCAGATTCCTCCAGTTGCCTTGGACAATTTTCTAAATGAAACCCTGTTTTGTGTTCCTACAACTTCCATGGAACCAGAACAGCCTTCATAATTGGCTCAACAATTTACCTTATGACCCTAAAACCATTCTTTGTAACTTCGTCTTCAGGCAAGCTTGACAGAACTTACGACATAAGATAATAATCTATAAAACTTCTCCAGTGTCTAAAACATCACAGCAATACCATAATTTGATTTGTAGCCCTGTCTATGCGACGTGCCATTAACACTAACATCAATGATGTCTTCATGCCCAACCCCATAAAAATCATGTAACCTATGAGTGGCATCCAACATAATACTCTGTTACTGCATTTGCGTCACTTCCTATTGACTTGGTATTCCAAAATAAATAAACAAACTGGTGGAACTAAGAGAGGGCAACATATCCATGACTGCGGTGATGTCATCCAGACCAGAATGACTAATGCAAAGCACCCAGTATATTACCACAATTTGAACAAAAAGTATGACACATCATGCCTGCCCTACGGGAAATTTTTCCTTCAGTTGTAAGGGAGCTTGGCTATACATTGAATACACTTATTACTCCTATGACCAGTCTAAGCTTATCCTACCCTTACCCAGTTCTCCACAACACCCCTCTAATCCAAAGAGGTCGAGCCAGTAGATCCAGTAGCAACATCCCAGAAGAAGCTGAACGGTCCAAGAGAGCCAACTTCTTCCTGGTCAGGGTCACCACTGGAACTGGCCTCTCTTCAGACATTTTCAATTGATTGCAAGGTAAGTGAAGGTTCACAGAAGGCGCTACCCTCACCTTCAGGATCCACTAACAAAGGAAGGAAACAGTAAGTAACTTTTTAGCAGGCTCAACAACAGCCGCTAGCGGGGCTTTTTCTTCCAGTCCTTCCAGTCCTTTCCACTCTTCTTCACTACGTGGCGTACCTTGTTTAAAATATTTCTCCTTCTCTCTCAGTGTGATCCTTTCCAGATTCTTGGTTTAAAAAACGTGCTTGCCTTTCCGGTTGCGCGCTACCCCTGGTCAATTCCATTGCGCAAATGACTGGTAAGGTATCTATGAAATAGGTATATAAAAAGTGCATTTGTGGTTGGCGATCATCGCCGCCTGACTGTAGACGGTCTTTCAAACGTTATGTGAAACGAAGAAATGAACAGAATGGCTTTATTTATGCACTGTATAAAAATTGCTTTAACTTCTGATAGAAGTATTCACTTGCTCTGAAACTTGAAACACAACCAGACACATAAACACTTCTGGGCCAAAAAAAAACTTTGTTGGAAAAAATATACATTTTCAGCACTCTTCCTCCCTAACTAGAAGTCTGGATTGAAGCTTGCTTCGCGGGCGGGTTTCTATCTCTAAGTGCGGCTCAAAATGTATGTTGTATTCCGGTTATCAGCGATGCAATTCGGCATATTTTCCAACGGTTGTCGTCAGCCTCTGGAGAGGAAATGCTACGCTCTGGCTTAGCCGCAACCCTCCAGTTGGGGCTGAGGTTCCATCACTCTTTAGATGATTTATTTATTTATTTATTTATTTATTTATTTATTTATTTATTTATTTATTTATTTATTTATTTATTTATTTATTTATTTATTTATTTATTTATTTATTTGTTTGTTTGTTTGTTTGTTTGTTTGTTTGTTTGTTTGTTTGTTTGTTTGTTTGTTTGTTTGTTTATTTATTTATTTATTTATTTATTTATTTATTTATTTATTTATTTATTTATTAATTAATTTATTTATTTATTTATTAATTTATTTATTTATTTATTTATTTATTTATTTATTTATTTATTTATTTATTTATTTATTTATTTATTTATTTATTTATTTATTTATTGATTGATTGATTGATTTATTGATTTCTGTGGCTGTGCAGCGTGGGAATGCAGCCTCAGTAATGGGATCTTTGCCATCAGGGTTGGGGACGAGCCATTTCCCTAGTCATCGCATGAACTTTTTAACTTGAGGTATGGCATGTTGTTCTCTGTCATATGTAATTTTAATAATAATATTAAAAAAAAAAAAAAAAAAATAAATAAAAAATATATAAAAAAATTTAAAATTTTTTTTAAAAAAAATTAATTTTTTTTAATATATAAAAAAAAAAAAATATATATATTTTTTAAATCAATTAATTAATTAATTAATTTATTTATTTATTTATTTATTTATTTATTTATTTATTTATTGTTCTTACTTACTTACTTGAAAGGACATTGTACTCTATATTGCATTGTACTATGTATGTCTTTAGTAAAAAAAATTTAAAAAAAGTTATCAGCCGAAAGTCCACAAAATGGACCGTTTCAATCACGCAAGGGACAATAATTGAAACTGGTGGTAAGTCACGCTGATCTTCGCAACGTGATCAAAATCAATAGCAGCAGTTCACTCCACTTAAATGGACCACAGGATAAATGAACATTCCCCATTTTGGCACAGGGCAGAACATTTGTATACATACACATACAAAAAAATCTGTTCAAGAATGCCTGATACTTGGGCCACTTTTGATTTGTTGTTACATGTATTCATTTATACATTCATTTACACACTCTCTACACAACCTCTACACCTGGCTAATGATGCAGTTACACATTCATTTACACATTCTCTACATGACCTCTACACCTGGCTAATGATGCAGCTGCTTAGATTTAAATTGCTTAACTCATGGCCAAGAGACAGGAACTTTCTCACTACAAGGGAAGATTGAAGTGTTGGACAAAGTAAAAAAACACCCTCCCAATTCAAGTCAGAGTGAGCTTGCTGAAAGCTTAAAAATCCCAAGAAGCACTCTTACTAGACTAATCAACAAGGAAGAAGAACTTAGTTCACATTGGTGTGAGGTCTCCTGTCATGGTCACAAGCCAGCAAAGAAGTTGAAACGCCTTCATAAAGGTAAAGCACCAGAGGTAGACGCTGCTCTTAATCAGTGGTTTGGTACTGTGACAAGTAAGGGACAGAAATTGAGTGGGCCTATTCTTAAGGAGAAGGCAGAGGATTTAGCCAAAAAGTTAGGACATCCTAATTTTGTTGCCACTGAAGGCTGCCTTTCACGCTGGAAGGCACGACATCAAATTAGGTACAAACCGGCACATGGAGAGAAAGGAAGTGCAGACATTAAAAGTGCTGAAGAGTGAACAAGAACTATTCTACCAGGGTTACTGGAAGAATATAGACCTAATGATGTCTATAATGCAGATCAAACTGGGCTGTATTACCGAGCCACTCCTGATGGCTCACTTTGCTATTGTCATGAAAAATTAAGTGGTTCTAAGAAAGCAATGGAAAAGATCGCTGTTTAAATCTGACAGGAACTGATAAATGTAAACTCCTTGTCATAGATAAGAGTCTTAGGCCAAGGTGTTTCAAAAATGTTAATGTGGATAATCTACCTGTCGCATATCGTGCTAACAAGAAGGCTTGGATGACCTCTCAAATCTTTACTGAATGGCTTGCAGCTTCGGACTCGTACCTTACCAAAGTAAATCGGAAGATCCTTTTGCTTGTTGATAATTTTACTGCACACCCTCATGTAAGCATACTAAAGAACATTCAACTAGAGTTTTTTCCACCCAATACCACTTCACTTATCCAACCAATGGATCAGGGTATCATAAAGAACTTGAAGACTCTTTATCGTAAAGAACTCGTGCATATGACCCTGGCATACATAGAAGAAAACATTCTCAACCCATCCTCCACTGCAATTGATGTCAGCTCTAAGATTTCAATCCTTCAAGAAGTGAGTTTTGTTGCCAAAAGTTGGTGGGCAGTAAAGCTACGATTATCAACTGTTTTCGAAAAGCTGGCTTCTTTACTTTATCACCTAGTGTGATAGATGAAAATGTTGAGGAGTTTAGTTTTGACATACCAGAGATTAACAATGGGGAAGAAACAATAACATAGACGCTGAGTTACCTTGTTACAGTGAAAGCAACGTTCCAGATGATGAAATTGTGGAGAGTATTATTGCCAAAAGGCCTTGCCTTGAACACAAAGTGATAATGATGACAACGATAATGAGATTGATCCCGTTCCTCTGATTACGCATGCAGAAGCAAAGCTTCACATACTTGGACCACAATGCTATTTTACTGAACAGGGATTTGACCATGCAGCACATTCTTTGCTAGACAGGTGTGCTGATTTAGTTGATCTTAAGGGAGCCAGAGTCATTAAACAAACCACTCTACTCATTTTCATGAACTAATACATGTAGTTATACATGCATCATGTGCAATATTGTACATATAACTGTATGTGTTATATACATGTACATGTAGTAAATTTTTTTATAAAAGTCTGATATATTAGCCAGCTGGATAAATGGACCACTTTTGTTTGGGATGGATGTGGTCCAATTATCAGGAGTGCACTGAATAAAGTATTACTTGTAGCTTGTTATGTTTCATAGCAATGCATCGCAATCATCATAAAGTTTACTCTAGCTGGATCTGTAGTTGCTGCTGTCCATTGGTGATAATTTTTATTTTTAATCTTCAAAGCAGAAGCAAGCATGGTAAATCCCCTGCACAGTGAATTCCTACCAAAAAAATGAAACTTTGTATAATGCAAAGTGCTTATCCATAAGCAGTTAATTGGATGGTTTTATGCATTGGTTATCCATCCAAGATATTCAATCTGTGTGGACAATGAGAAGCACCCTCAGGTACGTTACACAAGTTTCTACACAGCTTATACTACCTAGTTACTAACTTCTTGATATAAAATGTTCAACATAGCACAGAGAAACTCAAAAGAGCGTTTGAAAAATGTGAGAAAGCTATCCATATGGTTTGGTCCAAAGAAGGAAGTCCCCAAATGAAAATTTTCTTGATTGGCTACAAGTTTCTAAAGGCACACAGCTAGACTGGCTACCTAATTTTCAGTATTTTGTTTTTCAATACAGCGCTTGAGGAAAGCTCTAGCTACAAACCACAGCTGTATCAAAAGCAGCTGCACCGGTCCATATTCATACCTGTGGCTTTCAGAGCAAACCCACTCCGTATTGAATCTCATGTTAGCTTCTTTATAAGCATATTTCTCTTACAGATGCGCCATTCCACTTACCCATGCAGCTGAAGATCTTCCTCTTACCTATAATATTATACAATCTGCTGTTCTTTCAAAAACAAGGACCCTTCCTGATTTGGATTTAACTCCTTGAATTCATTATTTAGCTGTAATAATCTTCAAAAATTCATTATTTTGTTGTTTTCTAGTAGTCATTGTCATTTATTGTTTGCGTACTTACTGATGGCTTATCTCAAGGCTCAGCAGAACAATTAAATTATCATAACGGGGTCCCATTCCTGTTATGGGGGTAAACGCAAGACACTATTTTCCTTCCTACTTCTCAGAGAGGGCTCACTTCGCTCGCCAATGATGATACTAAAGCAATCCCACTTCTGAAAACCCCCCAAAAAAGGAAAAAGTCGACATATACCATTTTCCTCTATATAATGAGAAACAGAAAAACCTATTAAAACAGGTGACAGACGGAGGAAAGAATACAGCAGAGAATTTGCCTTCGTCCTCATGTCTATACTTTTATATAGGTGAATGTGATTGGCATCAGGAAAATCGCTAGTGAGAAAATGCCAAGGTGTGTTACCTCATCTAACAACCGATGGTGATGGCCACAGAAGAGTAGGATTGGTTGAGGCATGAGTACTGACAAAATTGGATCAATCTTGTTATACTATGTTTAGAATAAGACAAGAGCTGGAAAACCCCTAACACTTCTCAAGCATGACTCTCAGAGCAGTTAGGGAGGGGGCTATATACCAGAACATCATCATCAGCATATAGTATCCTAAAATTAGCCATATTTAGATCCAATCTAAGAAATAATTTTAAACAAGCTGGTTTCAACTGATTTTGGTAAGTATGGGTGTCAAGACTTACCAAAAAAAAGGAAGGTGGGGTAGGGGGTGGGGAAAACTTTTGGGGGGTCAAAAGGTCATCGATCGCCCCAAAATTGTAAAACATTGTATCTCGACAACTAAATACCCAACATTTTTTATCTTGGTGTCAAAATTCTCAGAATTGTACCATGATGATGCACAAAAAATCTGGGATCCTTTAGGACCAACTCTTGAGAGATGTTTGTGGGTGTTATCTGTATTGAGAGTAGTTGTGGCTTGTGGTCAGGTTTGCTTAGAAACCTGCAGGATCTTGCACAAAACCTGCATGATCCTGCCCAGCTTGCACCCTTTGATGGGAGTAGTTGTGGCTTGTGGTCAGGTTTGCTTAGAAACCTGCAGGATCTTGCACAAAACCTGCATGATCCTGCCCAGCTTGCACCCTTTGATGAGAGTTGGTGGTTTGTGCAGGATTCTCCAAGAACATTATGTGTGCTGCGTTTGTCTATAAAAGGACTAGACATTGGCATAAGGTTGGTATCTTACTCCATTCGAGCAAAATGGAAAGGAGGTGTGAGATTTGTACTGAGGACTCATCAGAAGCAGGAAAGCTACAGAAGTTGTACACTAAGGGCTATGAGAACCTAATTGAGCATTGTAGACATATCAGCGACTCTTCCTTGTTAGAGCGATTGGAAAGAAAATGGACTAGCAACATTCCTATGACCGTCCATCAAAGATGCAGAGCCCTTTTCATGCAAAAGGAGCCTGATGTTGAAGAACAGGAGCATGAACCACGCCCTAAACGTCAAAAAGTGTCAGAATCTGTAAATGACGATAATGGTAAGAGTCACTTGAATTTCCCATAATCTTATTGCAATCCCCTACATAACATGCATACAATATACTGTTGATTTGGCTAACTTAGTCCAGATAATAATTTCAGACCGGGGTCCTACACGATTTCCGTACAGTGAAAGATGTATCATCTGCAATGAGGACATCCATTTTGACGAAAGACATCCTGCCAGACAGCAGACCATACGTCGGGCATCAACTATCACACTTAAGACATCACTTCTGAGAATAGCAAGTGCAAGAAAAGATAGTCTTGGAATGGCTGTCCAAGGACGCTTGGAAGGCATTGCAGATCTTGTAGCAGAAGAGGCTGTCTATCATTGCAAATGCTACTGCACCCTGTATGATGTACCAGGTCGACGTAATGTTAGTAAAATTGCTAGAGTATGTATACCATAATTAATTATTCCAAAAAAACTTTATTTTCAGAAATCTGGAAGGCCTGTGGATGGTTCTAAGGAAAATGCCTTCTACAAGCTCTGCGGGTGGTTTGACAGTGAAATGGAGAGTGGTGTTTACACTGTAAGCCAATTGCAAGAGCAAATGAAGATATTAGTAGGTAATGATGACCTTCCAGTGTATCATGAGAAATATTTGAAACAAGCACTCGAGAGGCACTATGGTAATAGTATAATTCATTACAAATCAAAAACATAGGAAGGATGTTGTCTGCTTTAGGAACTGCACGGCAGATATCACCAGAGACTACCACAAGAAGATGGAAACAGGTAATGAAGACGAGAAAAAGAAAGCCATCATTAAAATGGCTGCTTTGCTCATTATGAATGACATAAAGTGTCTTAACTTCAGCAAAGAGGAATTTCCCTCGCTTATAGAAATGACATCCCATTATGAGCTACCAGAATCTCTTGAACTGTTGTTAACATGTTTAATGCCGCATTCATCAGTCAGGAGAAATTTTGCAGGGCAAAATATTATATCTTCACAACGCCCAAGATCATCCAAGATGCCTTTCCAGCTCGGCATGAGCTTATACCTTGATCATAAGTTCGGTTCAGATCAGCTGATTAACATCATGCACAGGATTGGCATATGTGAAAGTCCAAAAGAGGGTACGGACTACAAGTACACATACATTGACTCGACTAATAACACACATGCAGCATCAATGGCAGTACTGGAGAAGCAGATTGAGCAGCACATTGGTGACAACATGGACCATGATTTGATAACCTTAGATGGAAAGTCAGGGTTTCATGCCATGGGACTTATCAAAGTCACCACACCAGAAAATGCCAATCAACTTGAAATTGATGAGAATAGGAAGATGCAGCGAAAACCAATTGTAAAGAATGAAACTCTTTCAAATATGGAAGGTTTGCAACATTATGTGTACCAACCAACAAATGCTCTACTGGAAACTAAGCTAATAAAGTATGAAGAACTTCTGCAAGAAATACCTGAAAGATCCATTCCAATAGATGTAGCTGTTAAAGACTGGTACATTGGATGGGTAGAAGGAAGATCCCTTCATCCAAATTTCATGGGGTTTATGCATCAGAAATACAATGGACTAACATTGAAATCTTCCATTGAGTTTCTGCGCATCATCAATGCAAATCCGAATGACATGCAGACAATATACACCACAATCATGAGAGCTATCAAAGGAACGCATGAATCCCCAGCAATCATAACATTCGACCTTCCTCTGTTCATCAAGGCATCTCAAATTGTTAAGGAGCAGAAGTTAGAAGTTGTTGTGCGGCTTGGAGGATTCCACTTTCTGAAAAGTTTCCTTGGCTGCATTGGGTACATCATGGAAGGCAGTGGTTTGGCAGAAGCTATGAGAGTCGTCTATGGACCGAACACAGTCAAGTACATCCTGAAAGGTGCAGCATACTCAAAGGCCCTGAGAGCACACTTCTTGGCAGATGCCGCTCTGGTCAAACACATGATGGGTGCAAATAACAGCTCTAGTCTTGATGAGACACTCAAGGACTTGGAAGAAACATCAAGAACGGCAAAGCTGTGGGTTCTTTACCACCAACTTGTAAGAACAGTGCAAGAGTTCATCTTAGCAGAAAGGCTCCATGATTGGCAGGGACATCTGAATGCGGTTGCTAAGATGCTTGGCATATTTGCAGCAGCTGGGCATGGCCAGTACGCCAAATTTGGACGGATGTACTTACAGGAGATGCTGAGCCTTCCAGAACAATATCCTCAGGTTAGCAAAAAAACAACACTAATATGCAAGCATGCACTTATCTGGTAAAATGTATAGGATATTTTTTTGTTTTTCTTTTCCAGGTTCATGAAGCATTCATGGAAGGAAATCACACAACCCGTTACTCCAATGAGCAATTTTCTGGACAGTTTTCTGACCAGACAATCGAAGAAACCCTTATGCGAAAAGCAAAATCAAATGGTGGCTTAACAAGAGGAAGGATGCGTAACGAGAATTCTGTGAAAGTATGGGCTGGCACATTTTCACATCTCAAGCTTCTAGGGGACCTGATGGAGGAAATGATTGGTGGGAAGCGGAGTAAGAGGACACACAAAGACCTTGGAGCTAAGCATATGGAAAACGACAGACAATGCGTCAAGTTCATTTCTGAATGGTTTTCGACCCACAACCCCTTCACAAAGGTTAGTATGTATGTGTTTCATGCACTGATAGTTGTGCAGACATCATTCTAGATTTCAATTGACATTTCAAAGTTATCACACAACGATTGCATCTATGTATGTCATTTCAGGTACATAATCCCATGACCATTGCTTCACTGTCTAGTGGAGGGACTACCACCGACAAGTCAGCTGTCAACTGCGAAGATGCAGTGAGGATAGGGAAAGAAATGCAGAAGGATCTTGATGATGAGTCACCTGTTAAAAGCATGAAGACATCAAACAAATGCAAAAATCTGGCTGCCCTTCAGAAGAAAGTAAGAATAGGAGACAAGAAGGTGTACATCGAAAAGACCCTACTCTTTAATAGGTTGATCATCATGGCAGAGAGAGATGAAGGGATTGAAGAGATATTCCGCTTTGAACTGACACCTGTCCCGGCGTCTCTCTTCACTATGGATCGTATGATGAGGAAACCCCCAAAGCATGAGTTTGGAAGGATGCTCAAGGAAACAACAACAAAACTTGACTTGGACATGAACAACAAAATGCATGTTGTTGATGGAGGATGGCTACTTCATCAGGTAAAGTGGGCCAGCGGTGCAACCATCAAGACCATAGTTACTACCTATGCCAGGTATGTTACAGCCAAATTCAAGGATTCTACTGTAGTCTTTGATGGCTATGGGGAAGAAGCATCATCGAAAGATCATGAACATATGCGGCGGATGGCTGGGAAGAAGGTTTCTCGGGACTTAAGGGTTACACCAGAATTGACTATATCATGTGACAGAGAAGTTTTCCTGGCAAATGAGAAGAACAAAGGAGCTCTAATCATGATACTGTCTACAGAGATGGAAAACCACAATATTGTTGTACGTCAAGCAAAAGATGATGGTGACACGCTCATTGTAAAGACTGCATTGGACTTGGTCACAAGTGTGAATACCCCAGTTGTCGTTGTCGCACAAGACACTGATATATTGGTTTTGCTCTGTTATCACCGGCCAAGCAACTGTTCTAATTTGTACTTGCAATCAGATGTTGATGGTCTTTATGACATCTCTACTATAGACGTTGTTGACCAGGAAGAGTTCCTCTTCAAGTACGGCTGGTCTGGAAACGACACTGTTTCATGCATTCATGGACATATATACCAAATGTGCTCTCTACAAATGCAAATTCCCTGCCAGTGTCATCACTGCATTTACAAGTATGACTTCAACTGAATCCACTATTCGAACAGCTGGATTAAAAGCAATGCAGATCACATACGGCTGTGGGGATACTCATCTTGAAAAGGCTCATCACTGCATTTACAAGTATGACTTCAACTGAATCCACTATTCGAACAGCTGGATTAAAAGCAATGCAGATCACATACGGCTGTGGGGATACTCATCTTGAAAAGGCTCGCTATCTGAAGTTCCAGAAGCAAGCATCAAAGGGTAAAATCGACCCCGATCGCTTACCTCCAATGGAAAATGCAACAGCACAGCATTCCCTTCGTGTACATCTTCAAGTTGTGGTATGGAAGCATCTAAACACCACTGTTCTTAAGCCAATTGGAAGAGGATGGGAGTTAGATAGCAATGGAAAACTCAGACCGAAGATGCTGTCCATTCCTATTGCCCCAGACAACCTTCTGAAAGGAATTTGCTGCAACTGCAAGGAAGGGGAGAGGCAGTGCCAAACCATGAAATGCAGCTGCATGAGAGCTGGCATGTCATGTGTTTCTGCATGTGGTGTGTGCTGTGGACACTGTTCTAATGGAGCAGATGTAGAGGAACTTGGTAGCGATGAAGAGGAAAATGACTAAATATGTTATAGTTCAATTATTTGTTTACTACTTGATTCTTTGCACTTGATTCTTTGATGCATTGTTTGACACCATGCAGCTTCAAAATTATATGATACATAATAATATTATGCCATGTCAATGACACTTTTTGACCTTTGACCTCACATTTGGAGGTCAAGGTTTGGTAACTAAGGGTCCAAAAAAATTTGGGGGGCCCTTCTTGCATAATTCTGTGCATTTTGACACCAGGATCAACCACATGACCTTGTTTTGTTACCGAGATACAAGTTTAAGTGATTTAGGCCGGGGATAAATGACCTTTAACCCCAGAAAAAGTTTTCCCCACCCCCTACCCCACCTTACTTTTTTTTGGTAAATCTTGACACCCATACCTACTAAAATCAGTTGAAACCAGCTTGTTTAAAATTATTTTCTAGTTGAGATTTAAGTTAGGGATACTAATAGGTGAATCTGACTGCAATTGTCATTTGTTCATCTTTTGTTTGTCTGTTCGTTCATTCTTTTTCTTTGGTATTTTTTTTCATTCGTTCATTCATTTGGCCCTTTTTCGTTCATTTCTTTGTTCCTCATTTATCCGTTCATTTGTTCGTTCATTCATTCATTTATATTCTCGTTATTCATTTATTCGTTCTAGCTTGTTCATTCCTTGGTTCATTTGCTTGCTACTTCCAAGGCGGTTGTTTTCACCCTGGTTTGTTTGTGTGTGTCTGTCTGTCTATTAGCAGGATTACATAAGGATGGATTTGCATGACATTTTATGTTTTGGTAACCAAACACATGCAACCCAAGCCTCTAGTGATAGCAGAAATGTTGGGTACAGGTCTAGACCTATATATACACATTGCTAGAGGCCACCACTGCCATAAACACTTCGCATTGTCAGCCATTTTGTTTATGAATAGGAATATACCTGCACAATGTGTGTTTTGCATGTGATAACTCACAAATTATACTTTGGTGACAGCTGGCTAATGCAAGCAGTTTGCTAGTGAAGCTGACCCTCCAGAGCCACATTCTTTGTTAGTAAGCCAAATACAATCTGGTTTTGTTGAAAATGATATTAAATTTTATTTTATTTAGAGAGGCGGAAGTTTGTAGTCTCTGATATATAGCTGAAGTGGTTCTTAGTGATACTAGTTTTGTCTTATTTTGTACTAAATATGTAAATATCTATTTTTCCCTTCTTTTTTCCCTGCTATTTAATTTGTTATTATTTTCCCCCCTTCTTATTGCTATTACTATTATGGCACTGTACACAACATGCCATATTATTATAATTTTTCCTTGGTTTATTTTCAATTTTTTCCCCAACCCCTTTCATTGCTATATACCATATTCATGTGGTGGATATATGCATATCAACCTGCATCTCATAATTCCTGATGAAGACTAGAGTATCTATATAGTCATTATAAATTATATTGCTTTTTAAAACCTGCCATAATTGTGGTCTACATCAGTAAATTCTTGTTTTACTGACTAGTTGATCCATTTTAAAATAAAATATTGTTTGTCTCTTGGTACATATATATAAACTGGAAAAGTTGCCAAAACTTTGGTACTGATGAAAATTACTATCACCTAAGGTCGCTGTTTAAGGCATAGTATACCCAGCAGACTTCAAAGAGTGCTGAAATCCAATTTGAGAATGGTGGTTCTGATGTTGGTGGATATTCACTTCAGGCCAAGATAAATGGTCCAGGAATCCAGAGTGTAGCCTAGGTTCATAGTATACCTATGGGTCAAAGCACAATGGTGCAGAAATCTAACTAGAGAATGTACAAATAATAAGCATGTAGCTATGTCTATTTTAGTAATAAGCATGGTAAATAATAATGTCTATGATTGTTTAGTCACATGGAGTAACATCTTGTATAGTCACGTGGAGTAACATCTTGTAGGTTGCTCGCTATAAAAATGAATAGATAACTAGACAATTTTATTAGGGAAGGAAAAATAATTTTGCGATGTAGACAACAAATGTTTAGTGGATCATTTATCTATTTATTTTTTTGTATTATATTTTGAGTTCATTATATTAATAGTAATAGGTAAAGGCTCTGTAAATCTCTATTGTCTGCATTGGTAAAGGGTCTCCTGTAAATGTTTGTTGACTGCATTGTAAAGGGTCTCCCGTAAATGGCATTGGTAAATTCTTTTTCATTTCTTTTTTGTCTTGTTATCTATGTATCTATCTATATATGCATATGTGTATCTATCTGCTCCCACCCCCACACACACACACACACATAACTTGCATTGTATTTCTGTTCATCAGAATTTTAGTGCTAAAAGATGCCGAACTATCTAATACATTGCTAGGACCAGTCGTTTTATAGATTCAACAATGATCTGATTCACTAGTTATCGGAACAGACAAAATGATAATGATCGTCAAATGTCATAAAACCCTTCGATGGTACCAGGCCATTCCAAGGCCTGGGGTTGTCAGACCTGCATGCAGTACAATTCTGTGTTCTATACCTCTCTCCTGCCAGACATGCCAAATCTCCCCATTTAGCTAACCTAGGTTTTAAATAACTTGCTATATAGCTGGTTCCAGACAGTATGCTGAATAACTTGGTCACACTGGCATATATAGGAACAGGGGGGGTAGGGGTAGGGGGGGGGGCAGATCACCCCTTATTTTCAGCAAAGGGTCAGGCTCCCCTAATATTCAGCCTAGTCTCAACCTCCCCCCTTATAAACCAAGAAAGGTTCACACATTCATGATTGAATATATCAAGGTGGGAATTAATACAAAGCCACATGTAAATTTTGCATAATGCATGTACAAACTACATTTATGGGATTGTCATGTGATCAAAGCAGGTGTGAATAAGTCCTAGGTGCAAAGCTGACAGTCACGTGCTCAGTATAAGCACATGGCCAGCTATCAGAGGTGTATTGTCCAACCAAAGATCTGTAAGGTACCACTATAAGAATCTATGGTCCAACATTGATGGCTCAGAAGAAGATTGGACACATCTTTAAAGTTGCTTCAGCTGATCAGGATCAAACAAATGAATTGGATTCATCAGGAACAGGTAGGATAACTGGCTAAATCAGTGTACTGTAAGTGTTTCTAATTTGAGATTATATATAGTATAATTATAGTGAGGATGAAATGCCATCTACTTCACCTGTGATACCCGATGATGAAGCAGTTGACCTTCTACTTCCAACAGTACCTGTCAGTGCCAATGTTGCTCTGATCTGTGCACTCTATATCAACCATCCAGTGTAGGTGATTCTAAAACAAGCTTTTCCTATCACACTGTCACTAAGGATCATGAGAATAAAAAATATCATTCAAGAAAGATACAAACCAATTGGTACAAAATCCATCCTTAAAACTGTATGCACATCACAGTACAAAGTTTATTGAGCCACCTGTCATTGTGCTGATAATCAAGGCCTTCTCAGGTTTCCAAAACATAGCCAATCTGCATTCACTCATCTCAGCTTTTTAAATTGGAAGAAAGTACAACAGAAATTTCGTGAACATGAAACCAGTAGCTTTCACAAGGAAGCTACTCTAAAAGTTGCAGCAAACTCTCATGGTCTAGGTATAGATGTTCAGCCAACACAGCACTGACCAAAGCCATCATAGATGCATGCTCAATCATAAAGCTTCTCTGCTGTGTTCAATTTCTATATCATCAGGGTTTATCCCTCATGGGTACAAGGAAGATATGGAGACTTTCAATGGTAATCTGTATCAATAATTACTATTACTACAGGCTAAGGATTCCCCTGAAATGATGGCAATCAATGGTCTCTATGTTCCTCGAAAAAAGTTGAATGAAATGAATGCCACTTCTTGGTTTTCAATAATAGCATCAGACGCAGCTGGCGATGAACCAATGTCATTATATCAATTCGTTGAGTAGGTCATGATTACAACATTCATAGGCCTTATTCAACTTCCTGATACTAAAGCAATGACAATAATTTCTTTAATAAAATATGTCTTGTTGCGGAGCTCATTGCCCAGCAGGTCAAGCATTTTATGGTGTGCCAATATGATCAGAATCAGGAATGAAGTTCAAGCTTTAGTTAAGAAGGAAGAAGCAAAGGCACTCTACGTTCATTGCCTGGCTCACAACCTCTGAAGGATATAACTAAAACCTGTGGTATAGTGAGAGATGCTATGATTTTTGTGTTTGAATTAACCCTGCTTATTAAAATGTTTCCTAAACGGCATACCTTGTTTGAAAATTTAAGAAGGGAGGTAACAATTAACACTGAGCAACTATCTCCTAAATTAAGAATATTGTGCCCTACATGTTGGACTGTGAGGCATGCATCCATAGCAAGTATTTTAAAGAACTACGATACCTTACAAAAGGCTTTGAAGGAGATCAGTCAGGGGCACGATGAATATGCTGCAAAAGCAAGTGGAATGGCAACCAAAATGGATAATTTTGATACCAATTCTCAACCAATTTGTAGGCACAGGACATTAAATTTCAAGAGGCCATAAAGGGAGCTAAATGCCTTGTTTCTTATATGCAACCCCTGAGAAGTGAGGAAAAGTTCGATTCATTTTGTGATCAGGTCCTTTATGATTCCAAGGACTTCACAGCAGCACTAACTCTTCACGAAGAAGGAAGATGCCCAGACGATTTGATGATGGTGCAAGCCCACATATATATGTAAATCCTAAAGAAAGGTACTGTCAAATGTATTTTGAAGTGACTGAGTTAACTGCAGGAGAGGTTGAAAGGCATTTTAATCAGAAACATCTTGACACTATACAAAAAAAAATATTTTTTAAAATAAAAATTTTTAAAATTATTATTATGAAATAATACAATATTAAATACAATGTCCAATAAACAGAATAACAAAACATTGAATCACTTCTTCTTGGTTTTGCCAATGGAAACAATGCTACAGTGATGTCGACTGCATTAAGTGCCTATCTGGAAGAAGATTTTGACCTAGAGAGATTGAAGGTACAACTTTTGATAATTCCTGATGTTATCAGGACAGCATTTTCATAAACTATGACTACTATTACAAAAATTACAGCATAAGAACCATTTCTGCTGCTATAAATGAAAGTTAAATCTACAAAGGCATGCTTCAGGAAGTAGACAAACTATTAAGATTATACCTGACATATCCTGTCACTTCAGCCACAACAGAATGCTCATTTTCTTTCCTCCATCGAATAAAGATGTATTTAAGAAGCACCATGACTGAATGTCGGTTTATTCTTGTTATATGTACACCAAAAACGAACAGATTCTTTAGATTTAACTGAAATAGCTAGGACTTTTGTGCCTGTTAATAAATGCAGAATGAACTACTTCGGAATATTTATTGCATTTTAAACTCATTATAGTTCTATTCAACAGGCTTATCTAAAAATGCATACTTATTAAATAGTGCTTAGAAAGGGTGTAGCTGTAAAGTTCCACAATATTATTGATGCCATCATTAATACGCCGACCGCTAAGGAGCGGAAAAGCCTGAACGCTGAATCACTTATTGCAGCCAGGCTAGTATCTAGCTAGGCCAGTGCCCCCTACTGCAATCTGTATGACCTTTGCACTCTAGCTGCTAGCTCGATCATGGCTACTCCTACTTCAAAAATGTTAGTACAGTACTGAGCATGCACAGACCAGCACTAACTGAATTTCTACCCCTGCCCCTGATCCTTTCATCAGACATGTCACTGTCAATATATCGATCCAGACAGTAGATCCCAGCTGCATGGTTTTCCTTGGCCAATTTCCTGGGACAATTGTCCTGGCTCACTTCTCTGTGACCCACTACCAGTATTTTTGTCAGGTCTATAGATCTGAGCAGCAATGTAAAAGACTATATACATTTTCAGGACCAAGGTGACCCAGAATAATCTACTTTATCCACTGCCAGGGCTCTAGCCCTAACTGTAGCTACAGCCTAAGCACGAAATCTTTGCCTATCATGAATCTGGTGATGTTCATTTACCTGTAGATGTTGTCTCCATTGTGTCGCATTATATCTCCCAAGGAAAATGGCCAGAAGGTATAAAAAGATATGCTTATCAAAATTGAAGCAGCTCATTGAATTTCTACTCATTCTAAGCACTTATTATTCACTCCTCAGGGCTCCCATCTTACATTCTTTCTCTCTATTTAAAAAAAAACAGATCTAGGTATGGTTGTTATATTTCTCTCAGCAGCTTTTGCTGCCACTACTTCTCCTTATTAATGGCACATATTCCTCTCAAAAGTTCAGCTGCTTGTATTGTCTCCTCCAGATCTTCTCAGCTAGAAATGGAGTGATTATAATTTTCCAGAAAGAAATGAAGGAATATATATTGGGGTGTGTGGTAGCACTTCCTGTATTAGTTTGACCATACTTTTATAATCATAGACACCACAAAAAGTCTATACTGCAGCTAAAACTCACTTTGATTGCTTCTTGGTATCCTAACAGAAGACTCTAAATCTTGCTATATAGCCAATGTGAGATGAAGAGTTGACAATGTCTCATCTTGGAGGAGGGTGAAATTTATTGGAGGGGGGCAGAAGAAGGAGAGGAAGAATCGTGCATGACACCCTTATTTTTATATCCAAGTATATACCCATTAGTAGAAAATTTATATTGAAGTACATAATACAGTTATGAAAATGCAATGTAAAAATTGTTTGTCTGATCATGAGAATCAGTTGAATAGTGTCCTCAATTCTTCTTTCATTTGTCTGAATGTTATATTAAGGCTATCAGTTTTGACCATACTAGGTGATTTGATATGGCAGAACTACTTGCCCTCTAAGCAACTTGGATATGTAATTAGAGGGCAGGATTGAGGCAGTACATGACTCCCCACCCCCCCCCCCCCCACCCCAACCATAGTCAAGTGCGGTCAGGATGTTGTCTGTTGTGCAAAGTCTAGCCCCAACGCTCTTTCCATTAGTCCACTCTGCCTACTCCTCCCACTCCTCTCTCTTCTGGGGAGACAGAACCCTCATGTCATCCGAGGGAGTTTAGCAGGCAACCTTCCTTACTGTTCTGCCTGTCTTTTCACCTTGTCTGTCATTAGAGTTGTGTGTTTGTTATCTAGATGATATTTCTGGAAGGCAATGATGAGGACATGTTACACGATTTGGATGTATTGAGAAAGAAGTAGGAGGACTTGGCTTGCTACTTCGCCACAAAAATCAGAGATAATAATTCTGTGAGGATCCATCCAGAATATTTTGAACACCCTAAGCTGGTGCTCTCTTTTAATACTAAAACATTTTTCATAGGTTAACTATACCCAAGTGAGTGCCTGTTCATCCAATTTTCCAAGTGCTCGAGAGCTAAAATCAGCCCAGTAGCTAGAGGAGCCCTAACGAGTTTTTTCACGAGGCGCTAAAACTGAAGTACTTGGTCAAGCGTGAGGTTGGAAAATGAAAATTACTTAAGTTTAGCGCCTAATGAAGAAGAAAAAAGTCATTGCATGCAGTAGGGCTTCCTTAAGCCACTGGTGCTAATTTTAGCTCTCTAGAACTTGGCAAACTGAAGATATTTATTCAGCACTCAGGTTTTGAGGTCTTAAGCTCCAGTAAAGAGAGCCCTATCTTTTGAGCTATAACTATACCCATGAAGTTTGCAGAATCTATGGAGCTATAAAGTGATAACTAAATGTTTTTTAAATCACTTATTAGTGTATGGTATCGGCTCACCTAATCAAGTATTTCACTAATAACACGCAATAGATGGCACATTTCATGAAACATGCTTAGCTAGTTTCTTCAAAATTAACATATCAAAGAGAGACTATTGCACAGAAACTGTATAGGTCTTTGAAGAGGCACAATAGGCATTATTTTCCTCTGAAGGGGTCACAATGGCCCAGATCTGGAGGTATAAAGGCAGATAATCAAGTCAAGAGAACTCGGATATATCTGTGACATACTAATTAATTTGGACCAAGGTAGGGGAGAGTGTTTTCAGCCTCCTCAGCCCCCACCACACTCCTCCCAGCTCCAACTGTGTCCACAGCACTGCTACAGCATTCCATCTGGTTTACAGGTGACTCACTGGTGGAGTGATATATATTAGATATCACTTTAGTCATGCATCTACCAACTAGCCAACTGGTGTGTGGTCAGCAGCGTTGCCTACCTAGGAGGGTGAGGAGGGGGAGGGGAGTGCACTAGGCATTTTTGATGTTAATTTAACAGTTCCTCTGCGCACAAAGTTTGCTCCTTCTATAAAGATATTATAGCCACTTAGTGTAACACAATAGATTATACATTGCAATGGCAAATTTACACTTCATGTTACCTTTAAAAAAAATTATTTACCTGTGAGGCTGCAGATATTTTTGATTTTTAAACTGGGCACCCCAGTCAAATTAAATGGAATTTGTTGAGGTCAAGCAGGCATTACATTTTCCATCTTGTTGTGGACCTCTGGGAAGTAGTGCATGGAAATCACTCTGACTGGTAAAAGATAGCTAATGCCTTGATAACCAAGCATAAACAAAAGAGGAGCTCAATATTTCAGGTCTTACATTCAATCAATGATAAGATAGTGGTAATTTGGTTTGTGTCTTGAAGCTACTTTGGATAAGTTATCTTTATGAACCTCCATCATACCCTTGCCAGTGGAGGATGCATGCATACAAGGACACATGGCACCCCAGAGAAACTAGTCCATGGCACTATTTTACATAGTATGGGCACTTGCCATCCTGAATTTTGTTTGTATTATTACATTTTTATTTTATTTTTAATAGCATACAGAGAGCATCATCTAAAATCAGTTCTTGCTAGTGCCATGTTTGGTATCAAACAGAAAACACAGTTTATGGAAGTCAACCTCTTCCAAGAAAATAGAAACCATTGGTGGTGGTTCCAATACCACTAATTCCCTGAGATGCAGCATGTGCACATACACCTGGGAATACAATTATTAGCAGGGCACAAAAGTGGCACACAAAGCCACTAATTGTTTCTAAGAAGCAATGCACAGATAATCAAGTTTTAATATCATCGCAGTGCATAGATACTTTACTTCCCAGACAAACGGTGAACAATTTAAAAAAATGGCCCAAAATCAGTTCATTTCTCCATTTTTGAGACCTTTGGGCTGATGGCACGGTAAAAAAATAAGGTGATTACTACTGAGAGGTTGGCAAAAATGCACCCCAAAACACAAAATTCACCCGTAAATGTCTTGTGCCTGATATCAAGTGTAAAAATGCAACTAACAGAGAGGATAAAACACTGCAAAAAGGGCCTAAAATGAACCACTTTCTGCTATGAAGGAGGAATTATACATCAGCCTTTCACCGAAGTGTGTGGTTCAATCGAGATTGTGGAATGGACGTACCTGGCTGATGGGTGGCCATTCTCAAGGGCCTGAACTTGAAACCAAGACCACCACATTGTTTTCATTCTTTGTTAATGTCTATGTATACCTGATCTCTAACTCACCACAATAATGACCGATTGCGCAAGCGGTCAAACACACCGCTATATATAGGCTTGCTAGCCAATCCGAGATGAAAAGTTCGGTATAAACATGAAAGTCACAATTTACTTGGCGTTGGCGGTGGCGGTGACACTTCTGCCTCAATACCTCGGAGCACTATCGCGTTGCGTGTTGAGGACTCGAGACGCTTACCTGACCATTGCAGAAGGTGGATCTTCATGCAGAGTACAATTGACTGAACAGCAGCACTACTGCGAGAACAAAGGGGCACTTTGCAGTTCTGACCATCTTCCACTGACCAGCTCGAAATCGTGGCTTTTGAAGATTCGGCATTGCCAACCAAATGGTACAACGCTTGTTACAGGTCGCCTCAGCGCTGATGAGATTAAATCCAACGACGGTTGCATCAATTACAACTTGGACGCTGGCGTGGAATATTCATTTGTGGACGCTCAGACGTGCCTCTGCACAGAGGTGATGAAACACATTTCAAATGATATATGCCCCTATCCTCCCAACTGCCTCATAGCGGGAGAATAGTCTCCTCCACAACAATGACTATCAAAAGAACTATCAACATGCATCGAGTGATTTGGTGCACTTTTTTTTTTTACATTTTCCATAAAAATATGCAGATTGTTTATGAAGTGCTATATATATAGTGTCTATGTATATTTAAACAGGAACATTCTTGCTATATATACCATAAGAACTTGGTATAACTTTTAAAAAGTGTTTCAAAAAATATCAGAGTGACTATCACTTGTTTGTGAATATGACAAGTGTGATCTACTGCCCAGACTTATCCTAATTATATCTTGCAGCCTTGTCTAGAATTAAATTAGCAAGCCATGTATAACAACTTTTTGGATTATTATTATTTTTTAAAAAAAATTTAAATTTATTTTATTTTATTATTACTATTTTTTTTATGAGGGGAGGGAAGATGGGAGTTACCAAGTATCTATGGTATCAGGGGGAAATTATCAGAAATATTAATCACAAATTAGTCGATATATACCAAAATAATAACTAATTAAGAAACAAATAAATAAATAAATACATAAATAAATAACTAAAAAGCTAACGACAAGTTCAGCTCCCGACCAATTCTAAAACAGACAAGGCATTTCCCCGCTGGACTGCCACTGAGAGATGCTGAATGCCTGGAAGAGGATGTCGTTCAAGGTGGTATGATGGTAGAAACATCCTTCACTCCTCTTGCAGCTAAGACCATGCATGGTGAACCATCCACTTCTGCTCCACAGTGCTGGCAGTGATGGGGTTGACATAAAGTGGAGCCCAAGCGAAGATCCACAGCAATCCTGATGGTATCGTCATCCACCCTCCTCAAACCCAAGGAGAGATGGGGAGGGAATTTAGCTATGTACCGGATCAGCCCAAATCCAGGCTCGAGCCAAATCATCAGGTGCATTCTGCAACAAAGATTCCACGGACTTTGACACCATACAGGATTTCTGGAAGCATGCCGCATGACCATGCGCTGTGATCCATAGACCACGCTGAAAGGGCATCATCCACCAAAGGGACAGGGAGTGAAAGCAAGTGTGGTGGCAGGATGGCTTGGACCAGGTCATGAGTGGCAGCAGTTGAAGGAAGGCAGAGGGAGCAAGTTGCACTGCACACCTGATTCCAAGACCCCCTACCCCAACTGGGAGAGTGGCCGCAGCCAAGAAGGACATCCCCAGAGAATAATTCCACTCACAATTGTTTTGAGACTCTCATCATAGGGGTGTATAGAAGCTTAATGAATTATGCAGCAGGATTAAGGCATCGTGAGCAGAAATAAATCTGAGTCTGTCCTCAAGGGCACTGATTCTGTCACTGAGAACAGTTAAGACAGAATCCATGCTACCCAGAGGAGAACCCAGGAGATGGGTATCAACCACACGAGTTTGGGAGAGAGTATAAGATGGTTGCTCTCGAAACTGCATCATGGCAAATGATCTCAGACTTGCCGTTGTTCAACATTTTAATTATAACTAAATAACTATTTTAATCTTGAACTGGTGTGCATGTTAATTCCATCACATATAAGCACAGTGTGACACTAAATAAAAGTAACTATCTATATTAAAAACAGTACTTAATAATAATAGCAATAAGCTAAATGTGTCCACCTGTTCAAAGGGGGGAGGGAAGTGGACCAAAGATCATTCATCAGCTCACCATACAGCTTCTTTCCCCATGCCACTGCTTCCCTCTACCCAATACATAAACCTCCTCCATCACTGCATCACCTACTCCTTCCATACCTTTCCTCAACAGCAATGGCCACCTTTACATCCTTCTTCACCTTCCATATTCATCCAATTACTGCCCATCCCCTACAATTCTGCGCACCTCATCCAACAGTACCAGCTGATCCTTCTCAAATTCTCCATACATCACCAAGAAATGTTCCACATCTTCCTCTGCTCCACTATCCCCTTCTTACAATTAAACTTCATATTCCAAATACATACACCTGTTACATCCAATATAGCTTGCAATTCCACCCCCGAGTCTGCTAAAAGCAGCATACATAGTGCCCACACCAACACCCTCCACCTTATTATTATTATTACGATTATTATGATTATTATTATGATTATTATTATTATTATTATTATGATTATTATGATTATTATGATTATGATGATTATTATGATTATGATTATTATGATTATGATTATTATTATTATTATGATTATGATTATGATTATGATTATGATTATGATTATGATTATTATGATTATGATTATTATTATGATTATTATGATTATGATTATGATTATGATTATGATTATTAATATTATTATTATTATTATTATTATTAATTATTATTATTATTATTATTATTATTATTATTATTATTATTATTATTATTATTATTATTATTATTATTATTATTATTATTATTATTATTATTATTATTATTATTATTATTATTATTATTATTATTATTATTATTATTATTATTATTATTATTATTATTATTATTATTATTATTATTATTATTATTATTATTATTATTATTATTATTATTATTATTATTATTATTATTATTATTACTACTACTACTATTATTATTATTATTATTATTATTATTATTATTATTGTTGTTGTTGTTGTTATTGTTGTTGTTACTGTTGTTGTTATTGTTGTTGTTATTGTTGTTGTTATTATTGTTATTGTTATTATTATTATTATTATATTACTATTACTACTATTACTATTACTTTACTATTACTATTACTATTACTATTATTATTACTATCATTATCATTATCATTATCACTATCATTATCACTATCACTATTACTATCACTATTACTATTATTATTACTATTATTATTACTCTTAATATTACTATTATTATTACTACTATTATTACTACTATTATTATTACTATTATTATTACACTATGATTATTACCATTATTATTACTACTATTATTATTACTATTATTATTACTATTATTATTACTATTATTATTACTATTATTATTACTATAATTATTACTATTATTATTATTATTTTTGGAAAAGCACAACACATAAACATACACCAGCTGTCACTATGGCAGTCGGGACAAAAACATGGCTAGCTCAAGATATGCATAATTATATACTAGGATTTTTTTTTATTGCTCAGCAACAACACCAATGCCAAAAAATATAACCCAAACCTTCCTTCTATCTCTCCCCCCCCCTCCCACCCCCCCCCCCCCCCCCCCCCCCCCACCCCCAATAGCCCTAGATCTGTTGAAAGATAGCTACCTATCTTAAATCAACTCTCAATGAATTCGGGTTGGCATAATAACATTACAATAACCTTCTAAATAATCAACTTGAAATTGTATTCTCTCAATGTTTCGACTATTCGACTACGCCACTTATTTACTCAAAAACCAACATTGTACGAGACTTAGGCGATAACAGCTTATTACCAAGCTCTGCACCAACAACATTAAATGCAATTGCCATTAGTGGTTTTTTTATCCATAAGCTTCATAGCTTGGAGCAAACATATGTTTTGATCCGACAATGTCAGCGAAAATTTGTAGTCTAGAAGGCAGAGAGTATGCTCTTCATGATGAAGGCTAGAGCATCAAGTCGAAAAAAAGTAGAGAGAGTACTGATTATTGAGAAGGTTATTGTAATATCTTGAATCACTTTTTATCTTGCTCCCAACTGGCCAGCAGGATTGCCTACTTGGAAGGGGGGGGGGGGGGGGGGGGGGGGGGGGGTTGCTGCACCATAATGGTATTTTAGCAACTTCTTCTATACACAAAGTTTACTCCTTCCATAAATACACTATAGCCACTTAGTGTAACACAATAGATTATACATTGCAATAGCAAACTTACACTTCATATTACCTTATTTGTGAAGCTGCAAATTGCAAATATCGAATTAAATTGTGAAGCAATGTCAAATCCAAGGTAAATTCCTGAGGTCAAGCAGGTATTACTTTTTCCACCTTGTTGTGAACCTCTGGAAGTGCTCTGGTAGAAATAACTCTGACTGGTAAAAGATAGCTAGTGCCTTGATGCACTAGCATAAACAAAAGAGGAGCTCAATTTTTTTAGGTCTTACACTCAGTCAAAATTCAGGAATTTGGCTTGTGTCCTGAACCTACTTTGAATAAGTTGTCCCTGTGAACTTCCATCAAGCCATTGCAGTGTGTGGGAGTGCAGGGACACATAGCATGTCAGAGATGAACAATCCATGGCACTATTATTACACAACCTACATTCATAAATGGAACTAAAATACATTGCTGCTAACCACAATACTTTTATCTCATCTCCATCATGTACTTTCTTTAGGCACTAAAATTGGCAAGCTTGTCTGTGGCTGAGGATGCAGGTTCATTAGGCGACGTGACTAATTATGTAAGCGGGGTGCTGAAAATCAATTTTCTTGCGAACTGATTACTAGTAACCGCGCTTGCCTATTCAGCGCCTAATGAACCCGCTCATTTTGTAGAGTAGGGCTTCCTCTAGCCACAGATAACACTTTCCAATCAGGAACTACAGTCAGTTCAGGCACTCAGATTTTGAGGGTTCTCCACTTTGGCTGCATGTAACTTTATACCTCTTTTCTTTTCTTTTTTCTTTTATCAGAAGAGAGCACACAGAGAGATCTAATTTATATCCAGTGAAGTGTGCAGAATCAATGGAGCTACAAAGTGTTAACCACAAGGTTTTATTTGTACCTTCATTTTATAATTTCGACCAACCTTCACATGAACATAAGTCCACTTAAAATATATAATTTATATATATAATCTGTTGGTTTCAATCTGTAGTGTTTGTACAGCTCTATCATCACAGTCATTCAAGACTTGATGCGTTACTTGAACAGAATTTGAGGGGATGATTTCACTTCACATTCCAACCTCAACATGTATGGCAAAACTCGAAATATTATCAGAAAGCATATTGCATTGGCTACATTTTGGTATATAAATCAGGACCACAGCATGAATGTGTGCAAAGATATGGCACTTTAAATGAATAAACCGGTCTTCAGACCTGTCACGTTTTTCTGAATAATATTACAAAAATATTCCCACTGACTACCCTGTTAGTAATCAATCAAACTTCATATGCAGTTACCCATGTATATATATAGACAGAGTTAGTGTTGGTATAATTATATGCCCTGACCACTCACATAGATTGTAAAATCACATTTATTTTGATGTTATTCCTTCCTTCCAGATGAAATGAGTTACAATTTGAAAAAAGTTCCCCAAATAGTTCTGTCACAACTGTGAAACACATTTGCATACCTGTACATGAAGTACTGACTCTTGTATCCTTGCTTCTCTTATAACAGATGTTCTGTTGTAGCAAACAACACACAATTTTCAAATGCTGGTGTGAAATGTTTTCAGGCACAGGACCCAGCTTCAGTGTCTGGGGTGAGCCTGAACTAGATGCCCCATCTTGCCTGGTGAACTTCAAAGGAGTGTAGAAACCTCACTGTTGCAGCTAGACAAATAGTATTTCAACCAGTGGCTCAATAGATAGTTACTGGAATTATTGCAGTCATGACAACAACCTTCACACTTCCCAGTTACTATGCAATGTGGGTCAGCGACCCATGAAGGTCAAGTTTTTTCCCAAGAGAATGAATCCTCAGGTGCTTAATGTGGTCTGAGTTGGAAAGTTTGCGGGAACAGCTGGTCAAGTTTGGACACTATATAATATTTCTCCAGGATGTTGTGTACACACATACATAATATGCTTATGCAATGACCAGCTGGAACCGAACATAGCACAACACACAAAAATCACTAATTGTTTCTAAGAATCTGTAAAGGATATCACACAAACAACACTAATCACTCTAGTTAATATCACCGCACACACACACATGCATGCACACTCACAAACACACACACATGCATGAATGCATACACACAAACTAACTAACAAATGTGCATGCACACATGCACACACACACACATAAACCTTAACCACTTATTTTCCTGTATAATTATATAGACTTGAAAGGTTTTGCATATCTTACACTCCTGATTTCCTCCCTGTCATATGGTAACTGGTTGCTGTTTTTGCCCTTTGCTGGACTTAGAGAATGACCTGTTAGAGCAGGGTCAAAATACAATGATTGTTACCAAGAAATTTTGTAATTGCAAAGCTACTCATTATAAGTTTTCCCACCATTGCTTCAAGTCAAGCACCTGACATTAACAGGCATGTTATTTGCCTGGCTACAGTTAATACAAATATCAAGGATCATATATTTCCCCCTCATATTTTTCGTTACAAGTTCAAGATAGAGAGACACACATATAAGGCAAGAACGGCATAGAAACTCTAAATTT
The DNA here is from genome assembly GCA_028752905.1 of Cladorhizidae sp. MBARI D1340-BT2. Lineage (NCBI taxonomy): Eukaryota > Metazoa > Porifera > Demospongiae > Poecilosclerida > Cladorhizidae > Cladorhizidae sp. MBARI D1340-BT2. The sequence goes on from JAQNBH010000007.1 coordinate 4,341,715, forward strand.
GGCACTAGTTGGATATAGTTGGAGAATCCTGGTTTTCTGCATCGAATGTTGTGTTTTTATAACTATTACTGGTCCTTGTCATCTTACTGAAGTGAAGAATAGAGACACTATCTCCAGCAATGTGAATATAGCTGGCTAATGGCAAGTCTTCTGAGTGTAAATCTTTCATGGTGCATCCCTTAGTCTTCTTGTATGTCCTTGTACATGGTTATTGGGTTAATGTGGGCAAGAAGAATTGATGCGTAAGTCAGATTTGCAAAGCCACCAAATTATAACCCTAGAATTTGAGGCACTTCCAATACCATGACTAAAATTTATATTTTTTATTGGTATACTCTGAGTGAACTCAATAACCTTCTCAATAATCAGCTTGAAATTGCATTCTCTCTATTTGGAATAGATGTTTTAGCCTTCACCATGAATAGTTAGAGAGCCTCTCTGTTGTTCTTTAAATATCTAAAGGTTGTCTTTCTGTCTTGAAGTCTTAATAAATAATGAAGAAAATATTCGCACCCAAATATACAGTAGCCCTATCCTACCACTTCATTTAATCAAATTATGCGCATATGTCACATGTCATGCATATTATTGCTAAGAGCCAGTCCGTAGGCACACATGGCTTATGTAAAATAGCACCATTATTATTATTTAGAAGTTTACACACTGATGCCACCTGAGATTAATGACCGACATGATAATGAAGTTTATGACCACTTCCTATTCATTCTTCACACACACTTTATCTTTTGGTTATGTGCTCAAAAGCTATTTCCTGTATTCCTGGAATTAGCGCACCACCTGTAGCTCTAGCTGCTTGGCCATGTAGATCACTCATTTTTCTACTACTATATTAAAACTCTTAGCTGTAGACTGCATTGCATTATCTAATGAGGTAGGGTGTCACCAATTATCTTTCCATATGTGCTGTGCACATGAAATCCTGGTTCTTATGTTGCTTACTACAAGGTCACATGTTAGCATGCAAGTGGGATGGGGCTGGAAGTACACCTGTACTCCCTACAAGAACAACTATATTTGACAACTAACAACTATAATTGGAAGTCTCAATGAACTCTCAGTTGACATAATAACATTACAATAACCTTCTCAATAATCAACTTGAAATTGTATTCTCGCTGATGTTTCAGACTAGATGCTCTAGCCTTCATCATGAATAGAAGGCTAGAGCATATAGTCGAAATGTCTGGGAGAATACAATTTCAAGTTGATTGAGAAGGTTATTGTAATATAGTTGGAATGACCTCTTCAAACAACAGAGGGTGCAAGTCTCTGCCCATGCAGACAACTAACAAACAGCTAGATGACTCTTTACTATTTACATCCAATCATTATAAAAGCCCAATCATTATAAAAGCTGTACGTTATGTATATTTTAAGTGACAAAGGGCCTCTAACTATTTTCTATATGGATAATGGATTACTTCCTTTCTTTATAAACATGTCAATCCAATCCATGATTAAAAAATAAAAATTCTTCTTCTATCAAGTTATTGCTTGTTTCTGTTTTTGTACATTATAGTTGAGTGATGGAAAACTACATAAAGTTGTTCGAAGTCATACTTATAGCTTTATTGTTGTTGGACACTAGCTACACATATCAGTACGACATGCCTTGCTGTGCCCATTTAAAACATGTTGTGTAATACACAAGAATCAACACATACTTTATCTTGTTGATACTATTTATGCAGGGTCAGCTACAGCCTCCTTCAAGGACATGGTAACAATTACACAGGGAACTCCACCAAACAAACAACAGATGTTACGGTAGAATATCGCCTAAACTCCACTTTGGGAAAGGTGACAGGTTCTGAGGAGTGAGAATCCACAAACCAAAGAGCAGAACTTAGCAAGGGTGATTCACTCTTCTTATTAAATGGCACATGCAGTCTTTCCTCAATTCTAATTATAAACAGAATGTGAAATAGCTTGATTGCATCGTCAGCAACTAACTCACCCCATGAAGTCATAGAGAGAGTTAGTTATTGATGATGCAATCAAATTATTTCACATTCTGTTTATAATCAGAATTGTAGACTCCAGATATTCCAATATGCATCATGATTCTGGAGTCTTTTGTTTCCCAAGCTTTTATGAGTGACCTTACTCAAGTTACGGGAATGGAAAAACAGAGATAACAACATAGCTAGAAACAGAGATGGATCCTTAAAGATGATATTTCACACTTTCAGTGATTTTTTGTGCACTGCCAGTTTACTATATACCTTAGATAAGGATTGAAGGCATGCTGGTAGTGTTTTTGAAGCTATTATTCTGAAACCATATCTGGGCTACTAAGGTGGTGCTGATATGAGGTAGCTATAGTTTTTAGTTATTTTTGTTTTGATCTCGGCAATTATAAAAGGTGAGTCAAATGAATGTCAGAGATACTATATCCACAAGAGTACTAGCATACTTCCTGATATTGGTTTGCTCTACCTGATGAAAAAACCCCCAAAACAACAACAACAACAACAAAACGAACAGCAACAACAACAAGAAAACAACCAAAGCCAAAATTCACATTGGCTGCTTCTTTGCTTCCTAAATGTTGTTTTTTGCCTTGTTAGCTCCCCCCCCCCCCCCCCCCCCCCCCCCAAAAATGCCATGAATGGCAGAAAAACAGCACACCCCCAAAAACCACAGGGATCTGCCTATCTCTGTAATCTACTTCTATTTCCCATTCACATCACTTATGTGCGATAAGTCCCTGTATAAGCAATTTAGTACCACAACACTGAGTGTAGGTCATTAGGTGTGCATACAATACATCAAGTACACTAGTTTGAAAGCATCATCAATGAAATTACTCACCCGACGATTCTTACCAAACTCTTGAATTTCATTGTGGTGGATGTGCATTGGAACATTGGGAGTACTCAGTTCTGCAGTTTGGTTTTGGAGCTCTTGCCCCTGGGAAACTGTTACCAAGTCCCCAAAGCAGACTGTAGCTGCCAAAACATCCGTTGTTTAGTTGGCGAAATTCTCCTATGGAACTGTTACCAAATCTTTGAAGAAGGTTATAGCAGACAGTATGGTCAAAAATAGCAACAAGATATGGCGAGTGCTGATTTATGTAGTGGGTAATGTGACTATACGTAGTATACAACAATATTATACAATATTATTAGATTATTATTATATGTAAAAGTTGTTTTATTTATTTGTTCATTATTTATGTACATTTTTATTTGTTGTTCATTTAATTGTTGTTCATTTAATTTTATTATTTATTATTATTATAATGTTTTTGTTATTATTATAATTTTTTATTATTATTATATTTTTAATACACATCCAGTGCACGTGCTAGGCACGTATACTGGCACATGGTGGATAGCTAGCTACCGGTATATAACAGGCTCATGTGAGGCTTAGCATCTCATTATTCCTGATGAAGACTTGAGCATCTAGTCGAAACATCGAGTGAATAAAAATTGAAGTTGATTATTGAGAAGGTGATTTTAATATTGTACAGCTAAACAAAGCATCTAAATGCCCTGAGCACCCTGAAGCTCTGAATTGTAGTTTGAAGAACACTTGGTATACTTCACTGCTCAACATTAATATATAATAAAAAAACAAATAAACAAATAAACAAACAACTTCGTGTGGATCCTTTGGGCCTCAAGCAAAGGCATTCTTCAGGGGAGTTGGGACGCTGCCTGAGGTCAGTGACTTACGAAGAGAACTCCCATCAACATCTTCTTCAATGGATTTCTGTGGCTGTGCAGCATGGGAATGTAGTCTCAGTAATTGGATCTTTGCCATAAGGGTTGGGGACATGCCATAAGGGTTGGGGACAAGCCATTTCCCTAATGTCATCACTTGAACATTTGAACTTGAGGGGAAGGGGGTTCTATAAACGATATGAATAATGCACCTGAGGTAGCCACGTACTAGTTATTACTTCATCTGCACAAATTTTTTTTTTTAAAGGGAGAAAAAACAAGAAAAAAAAACTTGAAACAAGATTATAATTAAAAAGCTACACTGGATTGACAAGAAAGGATACAAGATTGTGTCCATGTAGACCACAACCAGTCAATCATGTATATACACCAGATATGATTTTAAATGGTAAAGGGTATCTAACTCATTGTGGTCAACATGGATACAGTCTTGTTTCTTTTTAACAGGTCGATCCAATAGAGTCTAGTTGTTTGCTTTTAAATTTAGTTATTGTAAGCTTAGGTGTGGTTATCAATGCCTACATTCTTAAAACCGTTGTAAATTAAGAGTAAGAGTATAGTATATATAAAAATATAAAAATAAAAAATATATGGAAAAGGGGGATCTCTGTAGGAATTGCAATTACTCAGTCTAATCTATATACAGTTACTCCAATTATTATTGGAAGGGCAGGTGCAACTATACAAGTTCCAGGTTGACAAATTTATGGAAGATGATTGTAATCATTCATGGATTTCAACTGCTGTCTTCAATACTCTTCCTGGCCTTTGTTGCATTTGCTTTCTAATTTTCTAGCTCTAATGAGCATAAATTTATAATGTGCTCACGTCAGGAGGTAGGTGAGGTTATTATTGGAAGGAGGGTTCTTAATACCAACTTGGACTTAGCTATGTAGTTTCAATTGGTGGGGTGGTTACAACATGAGGAGAGATTCCTAAAGTTTATATATAACGAGTAACATTGTTAGCAAACTTATGCATATCCTGCCTTCGGATATCTGAGTGTGATTGCACTCCTATTGGTTTGACCCTGATTTTAAAATGACAGGCAAATTAAAAAAAATTAAAAATCACTTTAGCAGCTTCTATATAGTAGCATGAATTGTGTCTACAGTGGTTTTTGACTTCAAGTGTTGTTTTGAACGAGTTACAGCTTCCCCAAAAACCGTTAAAATCATGAATTTTCTGTCTTCAAGATCTCAAGATCTTTTATCTATCTATCAACTGTTTTGCATTGTCTATCAACTTCAAAATTTCCAATTATTTTAACAACTTATCCATTTCTTGAAGCTGAAAATTGGTAAGAGGTCATCATCATTACAAACATGCTTCAGCACAGAACTTCAACAAAACCAGGTATCCACTTATGATGCATGTATATGAATGCATGTATATGATGCATGTATATTATGAATGCATAGACATGTGTGTCTACTTTAGCATCTACGATTGTTTAGTTCTGGTATTATATGGAATGACTGTAATCTGGCCAAGAATAAATACTAACACAGAATCACAATACCCATTTAATGACACATGATTTTTCCATATGTTGCCTCTCATTACTAAACAATAGGAATTGCTGATGTTAGGGCGATGTCTGTTGGGGATAAAACTTAGATGACATCTCTGGCTTTTCTATTCAAACTGCTCTCTGAGACAAGCAATATCTGTGCCTGGGTGATCTCTATGTTCCTGTCTGATGTGTGGGTTTCATCTGTGGTGAGGTTGTGCAGTCTGATCTCTAGGAGCAGTGGCTACTGGCACATTCAAATAGACTTTCAGGCTATTCTTCAGCTTGATAGTCAGAGCTTCCAAGTCGTATCAATGACAATTCCTTTAGCCTTGAACTCCGACTGGATATGTCAATAGGCTAGGATCAGACTCAAACGATCAATCATCTTAGCTGGAATTTTGAATTTGAGTGTTCTACTTGCAGCCATGATATTATGTCAAACATTCTACAGATTTAACTCTACCACTGACACTTTGTATTGCTTGTGGATGCCTAGGTTTAGGTTGGTAAGAATTTTATGCAGACCATTTCCGGTTTCCATATAATATTTTTGGCATGACTTGATCTTAAACTTTGTGTTTGTGAAAGCACGAGAGTGTATTGACTCTCTCAAATGCGCTTATTTTATTGGTACACCTAGAGCATTTTGCTCACTTTGTTATTATCCTACCTTTCTTCACCCCCGACAAGGTGGAACCCTGGGAACTCCCAGGGGGTGAGGGGGTGTCCGTGGGATGGTCTCACCACTGAATGGCTTCACGAGGCATCTGTGAGCTCCTGTGTTGCCCTTTATTCCTCTACCTTGGAGGAATTTGTATCACAAAGACTGGATTAGATCTTGAGGTAGTCTTTTTGGGACTAACTATCGAGATCGAGAAGGAACGAGGCCATGTATAATAAGTAGCTCAGTGGCAATTACAGAGAACATTTTGGGACAAGAGGCAAATACAGGCGGGACATAAATTAATGAAGTTGAATCTAGCTGTCACTGCTATCATTTTGGCGGGTTTTTTTTAGCCGTAGCCACGAACTTCTTACCTTGGGTCTACGTACGCGGAATTACTTATCGTGTCCATAGCAACCGCACAGTAAAAGTCGTTAGCACCTGACGACCCAGAGAGAAATAGGTAACATGCAGTTTAATTTTGCTAGTGGTTCTGTTGATTATTTTTAATTCTAATGATACTGATACTATGATGGATACTATGATGTTACCTAGGATACCAGAAATGAATGATTATGGCTTGTGGCTTCCAAATAGACATTGAGTAGTGGTAGCTGCGAGTTGTCTTCTTGCTAACCTAAACCACTTTGTGGTGTAGTCCTGTCAGCAGCAGGTTAAGACTAGTTTGATCATGAAAGTTATTGTCAATTTTTTGAGGTCACTAAACTCAGTACTAATAACCATTTAGTGAGAAAGGTGGCTTGCTCATATTTTTAATGCAAGTTTAAAGCCAGACTAGTTATAATATAGTGTCCTCAAAAAAGTGCAAATCATTGACTTTGTCTGCAACTGATCTTGACATGGTTTTAATTATTTTAAATGTAATAAAATGATTATGCCATAGTTATTTTTTGTTATTTTTTAAAATAAAGTTCAATATTAAATGGAGCTCCAATATCCTACTCTTTTTTTATTGGTGCTATATTCCCACCTACCCCAAACTTAGTTTTATTTGTAGTAAATTATACTTATCCATGTGCTAAGCTAATGCTGTACTGTTAATACGTTTGTTTTGACTATTCTTGATGCTAGAATTAGTAACCATTTTAAATCAAATGAGACTTGAGCATATATTGTATGTGTGTCTGTTAGTCGGGATGAGGAAATATTTCCCAAGATGAATGCAAAAGCCCTGCATGCCTAACTTGATGCTAGAGATTCCTTCTTCACAGTAGAGTTTTGTTCCTCTCTTGGGAACGTCAATACGAAACTGGATGCTCTTCTCAGTTTAATCTCCCCCTGTCAGAACTGATATAATCTTCTCTGAGAAACATCAGTCTGTAGTATAACTGCTCTGAGCAGGTTTGAAGCACAAAACCCATTATCAGTGGTGGAGGACAAATTCCTACACCTGATTGCTCAATGCAAGTGTATAATCACCTGTGCTGGCATCCTTCAAGAAGTTGTGGATAACAACAGCATCACTGCATGGGTCAATCTCTTCTCATTTAGCTACACTTTATGAGGGCTTTCCAGAGCAGGCAAGATGAAGGAAGGGTCCATCATTGACAGCAATCATATCCACCGAATTGATGCTGCCTTAGGACCCATTCCAGAACAATGCATTGAGCTGCAAGTATCACCAACTCTATCTGGGGTATAGCATAACCATAAAACTGTATTACTTTGGTGATATCTGAGGTGAAGCCCAGTTGGCCTCCCCATTGGCTGAGATTGCCATATTTAACAGAGATACCACTGACACTCTGAAAAGCAAATCTAGACCTGTAAGTGGCCCTAACACCATGTGGTTACAGTGACCAGATGAGGTTGCTACCCTTGCCTTGATGCTCACACACCCTTGCCTTGATACTCACACTCAAAGGCATCAAGAATCAAGAGGGCAATGGAATCCTTCCCCAGAAGATCTGCAGGCAGACTTGATTCACTGCATCCACAACACCCAAAGGACTAGAGCCATGGGAATGGTAAACCTTCAAGAGCTGCTTGAAGCACTCTGCACTTTTTTCAATCTGATATTGAGGGTGTGTGTCCCAACTGCAGTCCCTCCCACCTTATGCAGAGCATAGTTATGTGCACTGGAGAAGGAAGATGTGGATTCGGACTAATTGTTGTCGTAAATACACTCTGGAGAATGACTACCAAAACGTCATCATTTTAACCTCATCCCACTTATCTGAGCCTCAGTTATCTCACCTGCTTGGCTGTGGCATTCCAAAAAGGTGCAGAGGCCAACTTCTTGTCTCTAGCTTGAGCATAGGAATATTGGTTGAGACTACCATGCCTGGATCATTTGACAGAGCTTACCTGTGGTAGAGACTTAGTGAATAATCAGAATGGACTTTTTAAATTGGTCCAGAAGAAGTTGGATGACTATTGTACAAGGTCATCCTTGCTAGACTGGGCAAATGACACTTAGACCAAAGTAAATCTGTTGGCTGTCTCCTTCACCATTGCAGGAGATCCAATTTGCTTGCACCTGGAGACTACTAGGTCAGATGCATGTGCCATCAAAGTGTCCTTATTTGCAAATCTTCTTGTAGTTTAAACACGTAAGCAGTTGCTAGATGCTGGAGTTGCTAATATCCTCTATCCATGTCAGTGAATTTCCTTCACTCAACTTGTTTACAAGGCGAGCCATGGATGTGATTTACCCAGCTTCAGTTGCAAAAATCTGGAACTACACATAATGCCATTCTTCTAACTCACTAAAATTCTAGGGAGGCCCACTCACTTGTTGATGGTACACCACTCAAATCTTGTTCATATCTTCCAACTACTTTAAACAGGCTCTCGAGTGCATATCTGTTGGAATGGATAGGCAATTCCTATGTCAATGGTGTATTGCAAGTTCTATATTATGGTTGAGTTTCATGACAGAAAGAGGTTTTGTAAGAGCAGAGCCAAGAGCTTAGTGCAGAAGGAGAGCTAAATGAGCTATGGTTGAAATGTGGCGAGAAATTCATGAAAGAAAGCCACTATGACACTACCTTCTTCAATACTGTTTCAGCTGACCAGATCAGTCATTTCATTCTTGTTATCTATGTATGTACTCGCAGCTCTTGACCAGTTTATACAATTTCTATTCTCTTGTCTCCCTTTTGTTGATTACTTTGATTGAACAGAGCTCCTTCAAGTACTTGAAGAAAGCATCAGCCATGACCAGCTATCTGTTCTCTTCTGTTGCAGTTGAGATTGATCATAATCTGGAACTGTTTGAAGTCAAAGGAGTTTGGCTAAGCTATTTTTACTGCTGCCATCATGCAGTATTCACTGAAGTTAAAAGAAATAGTCACCTCCTTATTTATAGATATCACTGGTAGTTAATAATACCATTAGCTGATTTTTATCACAGGATTATAAGTTAAAATCTTGTATGCTTATTTTGTACAATTTTCTTGTGACCTCACTGGGAAGCTAGTTTCAATTATTAAAGATCATGACTTATAAGCTTTCCTAAAGCAGTTAACTCAGCTATGCTAAGTTTCTAACACACCTTTGAATGATCATTACACTATGTGCAATTAATTGTTGTGATCTAATTTATGTGATTAGAATTTGGAATCACTATATAAGAAGTGTAATAACACAGTTACTGTGGTTAACTGATGCTAAAATGACAAGGTTTCAACTTATATTGTGCTTTTTAAGGTGTGGATTATATGAACAGATATTTTCTCACTTATTGCTATATAGACACATTTCAATTGGCATGTATTTTCTTCCACCTACAGATTTTTACTATGTCTTGCTCACATGACCCATTCTTGAAGACGTTCTTTTATCACCAGACTGTGCTTACCAATAACAGACCCTCTTGGTTGCTACTTCTAAGAGGCACATGTTTAGTGCTCAGTCTCTCACTGAGCATCTGTAGTGGAGTGCAAGTGGACAAATATACATTTAATCAACCTGAAGATTTGATACTAAGTGAGTGTCTGACTTGTACTACATCCACAATTGCTCACAATGGGAGTCATAATTTTTGGATGTCACTAGCTAATTTAGTTGTATTTTTGTCGTTGGTGTACAGTATCATTGCTGTCTCAGCTGCTGTGGACCTAATGAGGAAAGGGGCATATTAATAAGTGGGGGAGGGGAGGGTTTGGTGGGAGTTTGTGGGAATTAAATGAGGGAAACCTAAATGAGAGAGGCAACTAATTGGGGGTTGGGGTGGGTGGGTGGGTGAAGGGTTATTGATCAGGGGGTGCGGTACCCAGAGGTATTCCATGGGTTCCACATAACCCTCCTTTTTGTGTTTCACATGGGTTATTGATGGTCTAACATTGACTTACCATTTTTGTTTTCAAGTAGTTTCTTTACCCTGGAATAGAACAGTGTGCATTGCAACTTCTGGTTTCTGGCCTCCCCTTCGTGTTCAACTTGCACTTGCACCTGCTTTTTACCACAATGGCTACAGCATAGAATTATGTTATACATCTGGCTCATACTTCATAACTTACTTGCACTCTTCTTTTCAAACTCCTGTATCCACCAATGGAAATGTTTGTAGCCATCAAATTACAGTGGTAGCTATTAAGTTACAGAGGTATTGCCTTGAACCGACTGTTTCCTCAATAACTCTGTGGACTTGATTAGAGCATATTCTCTTTACATGAAGGTATCAACAATTTTTTAGAGGGGGTGTTGGGGATGATGGGACGAGGGACGAGTGCACGACATAGCATTCAATTTCCAAGCATCACACCTCTAGTATTTTTTGGCTGAAAAACCAAAGTTGTTCACAAGGTTGTTATTGTGGACTTGTGGCCATAAAAGCAAAAAAAATTAAAATACCAACATGCGTACATATGTACATACATACATGCAAACATACATACATACATGTGTACATACATACATACATGGTAAATAATGAATGTTAAATACAAACAAACAGCAAACATGAATGGAGTATCTATTTCCATTGAATCTAAACCTCTATGGAATTTTCTCCAGAAAATTGATGCTATTGTAATAATGCGTTTTTACAACAGCGGTAAAAAAACATTCCAAACATCTATGTAAATGATAATACTAATATTGAGTTGTGATCAAGTGAGGACATCTTCAAATAAACATGCAATGCCTTTCTCTTGATAATTTGCTCACTTGACATTTTGGTTAGATGCTTTAGCCTTCAGGAATCACTCTTTCAAAGATAAGTTTTAGTCCTTGAGAAAATGTAAGTTCAGCTTCATATCCATTTAAATTTCAAACTCTTATACTAAACCTCAACAGTTTCTTGATATTATCACCCACAATATAAGATATTTGAGTTGCAATCCGCTACTCAAGAATCTATTAAGTGACTTCCTATGTTGATACTGGAACAGTCCAGCAACTGGAATAATAACTTACCTGTCTCACATTTTCGAGTGTCTTACCTTGATCTAATTTTGAAGTGTTTAGTTTCAGATACTATTGAATACTAAGGAAAGTACAGTATTATAGCTTTTCGCCAGTTTTGATGATCTCGAACAGCTAATATTGGAAAGAGGCTTTCTTTCAGCAGCAGTCTGTTTCACCTGTCTATAGTTCTCCATGACATATTAGATTTGTAAAGGAATTTCATTGTTTGTTTTTGTTCCAGATAGCTGAACAACTTTTTGCAGGAAAATGACAGTAAAAATATTGTGTTATAGTTGATCTGTGTTTCGTCTAGGAAATTCAACAACAGAAGTCCTTACACTGCAGTCATCAGGAAAATGCAGTAAAATCATATAGAGTAAAATATCACAGCAGAACCAACAAAAACTAATTACAGAGGTATCAAAAGTAATGCGTCTTCCTTCATCAATGGTGTGTGAATGGTTTCAAATATTTGCTGACTAAGTGACTGTAAAGAATATAACTGGTAGTAAGGAGCATTGGGTAGAAATTGATTGTTTTAGTTTGAAATCCAGTATTGTTAGATCACATTGCTCTAGCCATTGCCCTACCCCTACTGATTTGTACATTATTAATGTCATCAATTGTGGAACTGTGATATGAAGAAGTAGCTAGAATTATATACTCTAATATTCTTTACAGATTCTGACCTTGTATGTTGAGGCAGGAGCTTGCTGAGATATTCTCCAAGATCAGTTTAGGAAACCCAAGGCATATCATATCTCAATAGCTAGAACATGCTGATGAACTGTGCAGCCATTTTTCTTTCCTCAGACTTCCAATCTACTACCATTTTCTCTATCTCTCTCTTCACTATGATGATGATTCCCAGTTTACATAAGTCCGCTTTATTAAGGGTGAATGACCCATTTTTTTAATGAGTGAACATACAGTGCATAGATAGATATGCAATGTGTGACAAAACCAAGTTCTGCATCCATCTCCCCACTGAGGACTCACTTCGCTTGCCAATAATAGTGTTATGTTATATGAATATTAAAATCTCTACTGTATGGATAAGTATTGAGTGAATTTATTGTAATTCAAGAAATGTTTAATTCAAGAAATGTTTGTAAGCAAATTTTTTAAAGTCAAATCAATGAAAATAATTCAAACGATAATATCTGTATGAAATTAAAGGCAATGAATAATTAAACAAAGTGCACATGGTCTTGTCTGCTTGTTATATAGAATACATACAGTTATCTGTCTGAGTTTGTAGTTTGAGAACTATGGCCCTGAGGCAATACTTTCATCCAAAGTAGTGGCTCCTTTGTGCTAGTGGTTCTCCATCTTCTTCCATATCAAGTGCAGCAATAATTCTAGCTAACGAAGAAGTTAAAACAACTATTGCTGAACCTAAAGAGAAAGGCAAGCATTGGAAATATAACAAATACAGTAAGAAGCTTCATGTTGAAAGAGAAAGGTATACCAGTTTCACAGGGTAGCTGCAGATCTCATCACTTTTCTGGGAAGCTGAAGAAGAAAATGAGTGACACTGTTTGATCGACCAGTGCTAGCTATTTAGAGGAAGTGAAGAGAAAGAGAGTAGAATATGTTGATGACATATTGGCTTTTCTAACAAAATATATGATAGAGGAGGGACAGTTACGGCTAGGATGTGGCTGTAGCAGCAGCTAGGGGGTTACTATTGAAAGGCATAAGAGTTTGTGGTCCTGTATGTCTTATAACCATGGTATATTCTCTCATGAATCGTATGAAGTTTGTGTGAAGGAGGCAGATATTGCAAAAAGCAAATACAGTGCAACTGGTTTTGATGGCATTTCTAGATGATGTTACAATAACCTTCTCAATATTCAACTTCAAGTTGTATTCTCTCGATGTTTCGACTAGTTGCTCTAGTCTTCATCAGGAATAATGACTAGATGCTCTAGCCTTCATCAGGAATAATGCCTAGATGCTCTAGCCTTCATCAGGAATAATGACTAGCCTTCATCAGGAATAATGACTAGATGCTCTAGTCTTCATCAGGAATAATGACTAGATGCTCTAGCCTTCATCAGGAATAATGACTAGATGCTCTAGCCTTCATCAGGAATAATGACTAGATGCTCTAGCCTTCATCAGGAATAATGACTAGATGCTCTAGCCTTCATCAGGAATAATGCCTAGATGCTCTAGCCTTCATCAGGAATAATGACTAGATGCTCTAGCCTTCATTAGGAATAATGACTAGATGCTCTAGCCTTCATCAGGAATAATGACTAGCCTTCATCAAGAATAATGATGATGCTGTTTGCACTATTACCATGGAGGAAATGCCATTGATCAATAATTATTGTGCCATACTCACTATGGACAATGGATCAACTGGGGGCAAGAAGAATGGAGAGATGGCATAAGTGATAAGAGGCAGATATGGAAGCTTGTGGGGAGATTTTCAACCAGTACAGCTATTTACATAGGAAAAATAGCTCGGTATGATCCACACTTTGAATTGTCATATGTGTGGGATATTTGTCAATTTCTGAAATATTGGTAAGAAAATACTAAGCTACAATCTATTAGCAACATCATTGTGTCACATGTCCAACAAATGTAGGTGAAAAAACCTAGCTCTTTTATCATGAACATTTTTAAAGGGCAAATAACAGATTGTGAATCAGCTTTTTGATTGTAATGATATTCATTTATGCCTACTAATACTAGTGACCTTTTGCAACCTATGGATTCAATCATCAAGCCAGCAAAGGAATTTATAAGTTTGACCAGTGGTATGCAGATAAAGTAACGGGGCAACTTGATGCGGCTTGTGTAGTTGAAGATCTCCAACCAATTGATCTTAGTCTTTTCCAATTTGGAGCAAAGTTGATTGTGGAGATGACTAATTACTTAGAGATAATCCTCTTACAAATGGGTTCATCTGCAGGATTACTGGTCTTATATGGCACTGCAGACGAAGAAGAACAGTCAATTCTGAAGAGTCTACAGATCCAGACAGTGAATCTGAAATTGACTCCCTTGAAGAAGCATCAGCAATTTCTACAGTTAGATAGATCATTGTCATATGCTTGACAATTACAATCATTAATGTAAAAAAATTGAATTGTTTACTCTGCATATGCTTTAGGATTAGCTTTGAATATCACAAAACAAGGAATCTCCAAGCCACACTGTGGTAGATCCATCTCCTGTCACTATTAACTGTATAGTTTGTACATCTCCTCTCCTCAAGAAAAGTAAATAGATTCAAGATAAGATGCCCAACTATTCTGCCATTCTTTTCAATGGTCATTTCATGCCTGTCTACAGTATTAGCAGACTGTTTCACACAAGAATGAATAGCTGTGTCTCAGATAGTTTGGTAGATGTGGTATATTCCACAAATGTATATAATTCTTTCATACTCTTCCTATTGTGCATGCAGCTTAGCATTTTTCTGCATAGAATGTACATGAATGAAAATAAATTACACGAAAAATGTTAGTGATTAAACATTTCCAGAGTCATGGTAGTTGAAGAAGATACAGGTTTCAAATTACAATAAAAATGCTAAGATGGAAGTTAGAAACTTACTATAAACATACTGTGTTGGTGATCATCTTAAATATATTCATATCTGTGGGGTCAGTTTATGGTAAACATATTTCTACCACAATGTTTATCAACAATAATGCTATTTCATTGCTAGGGCTTGAATGCATTCCTACTTTTCATATTGAGCTGGTTTGGATTTTTTATAGCCTATGATCGAGTTATAAAATTAGCTATGCTGTTAGGGGTATAACTCATTATTCTGCACGAGCTTGTACACATGAAATGTAAATTGTAAATGAATCAACTAAGTAGGCGACCTCCAGTTGAGTAGAAAAGCTTGTAACATAAAGTCTAGTAACTTAAAAAGCTTGAGGAAGGAGAGGAGGGTGTGGAGGGGAAGGCCCAGGATTATGAAACACATACGAATGCATCTGCAAGTTGAAGGGCTGAAGAATATCTGAGGACCAGAAAATAAGTAATTATCAACTCCTTTAGTTATGGCATTTCTGTGTGAACCCAAATGGTTCAGAAGATATCCACATTATTCCAATCTTGGCAGGCCATAGCACCAGAGCAGAAGCAACTATTACCGCTGAGACAGTCTAGCTGCAAAGATGGGGAGAGCGATGAGGATTGCTTTGTGAGAGAAGTAGCTGACTGAAAGGAGGAGAAACTTTTAACCATGCACATATATATATATGAAGTCACAAATAATAGTTATTGTCATCCAGGTGATCTATTACACACATGCCTGTAGAGCATGTTAAAATACACGAATGCACTCTAGATTTAAATTTTGTGTCATAGTTCATGAAATTAATACCACTCTAATCATGAATATATGGTATACATAATTGTTATGATTTACATGCATTATTTCTGTCTTCAGCTACTTTTGATATCGACACGGCTCTTTCCAAAGTGATCATAGGAACAACGTAAGCTTGGCCTAGCTCTCGAGAAATTAATCCACCAAATGATGTGAATTATTAGTTGAAAGTGTATTTCCAATAATACTTACTTGCATTGGCTATGAGAACAAGAAACAAGACTGTTAAAAAGGGAGGAAACATACACCCTATTTTTACAAAAATTATACCAACACAAAAATAAGTGATTTATTATGTACACTTTCCAGTTGTTAAAAGATGTACTTGAATGGTGTAGTATAAATTGTTTCCTTTCAGAAGTTATTCTTCTCTAGCAGTTTAGTTGTTTGGTTTTACATTAAAGACTTTCTTGTTTCTACTTGTTCTTTATTGTTATAAAATTCAAGTCGAGTGGTCAGATATTGGGAGATACTCCATTGAGCAGTGGGATAGTTGTGGCTATGTCAAAATTACTCCAGTGGAGTGTTAATTAAGGTGGATGCTTACTGAATGTATTGTATGGTTATATTGTATGTTATGATTTGTGGTGCAATACTTATATGACGATATGATATACAATGGAATAGGGTCTAGCTACTTCCATTCTAGCATCAAGGATTAAGTATATGACCAATAAAGTGCTAGAATTTATCATAATCATGGTGAACTGCAGCATCAGCTGTTTAGATTTAAGTAGGCATTATGGCATTTGTGTGATCATATTCATTATGTGGCAGACACTTGGTAAAGCATGAGTGATAATAGGAAAGTCAGGTTGAAACGTGTTACATAACTAGAAATAGTTTTCTAGCAAATATAGCCAGCTATTGGTTTGCTGCCAGATACAACTGTAGCATTTTAGTAGCTGGCACTATAGTTTGACAGTTGTGGTATTCGCTTTAGTTACGTCTAGCTAGCTAGCTAAATTATTGATGGTGAAGCATGTTACAGAGCTACAAGATCTTCCAATCCACAACTGCCAAATATATGCTCCATCTGTGGCTGCTATCCATTGACTAGGATTGAGGTCGCAGTTGAGATTGCTTCTGTAATGTTATAATGTTGTAATGTGAAGCATGCACAATATGATAATATAATATGTAATATTGATATGTAAATATGATGAATACACTTGGTGAGAATCGAATTGTGAACTGATCTTAGTCTTAATTCTAAGCACAAATTTTCTGTTCACTCCAGTTAGGCCGTCTCCGAATGTATTTGTATTTTTCTTCTTGTACTTGGTAGCTACAAAATAGCACATATATGTGTATGCTGTCATTTGTTACCATATAATCTAATCATCTATGCCCACTTTAACCTACCTCTACTGCCAGTGATGTGTAATGTGTAACAAAAGCAGGAAGCTTATCTTTTTTGTGTGGAGACTAAGCTTCTCAGTAAATAAACCAAGTCCTCATTTCATTGCTATCAAAATAGACATGGTGAATATATAAGTTGCTGCTCAACCTTAAGTTTCACACTCATTAAGATCAAGTGAGAATCTTACAATATTAAAGAACAGATTATACAGAGCATATTTCATTTTTGGAAAATTTGGTGTTGTCTGAACTAAAATCAGATGGTCAACAAGTTATATGTGGAAAAGAAACAGAGAAAGAGAGAATGAAGATGATGAAAAAATCTAAACTTTAAATACCATTTAACATTTTTTTAGATCTCCTATTTACATTAGTCAATTAGTCAATGAGTCAAAGCAGCTGAAACAAGTTTAAAATTTAATCACTCTGAAAAACAACTTTTGGCTGTTAAGAAACTGAATTTTAATGGAGATATGAGCTTTAAGAGGAACCATTTTGAAATTCTTGTAAAAAAGGAATTTTTTTTTAATGTAAGAGTTAACACTTTGTTCGACTAAACAATGGTTCCAGCCAATATTAGCTTTGCTTCTTCACTACGGTAGTAAATAAAACATTAAATTTATAATCCACCTTTTTATTATGGGTCATTCGTTACAAAGTTACAATGAAAGACTTATGGTGTCTCTTTTCAGAATCATCAACTCAATAAAATTATTGTTGAGTGAGCCAGCCTAGCAGTGAGCTGCATTTTTGCGCAAAAAAAGCATTAATATGTAATTACTTGCTTGCCAATCACTTAAATGTATTCACTTGACATTTAGCTAGAGGAATAATGATTTGTTAAGACACACATGAGATCATCTAGCTTAAATATTGAGTGAGTAAATTTAAGTTGATTATCGAGAAAGTCACTGTACCTGTACCATGTCAACTGCATGTTTGTTGAGAAGAAGTAAACCTAGTTGCATTCCTGAGATGCTTGGTATTTTAAAACCAATTTTTTGGACAACAATAATAGAAGTCAGTTTAATAAGATTCACAGAAGCCATAGCTGTCAACCTGAATTTGGGTGATATGCCACCTTCACTTAGAAAGACTCATCAACTATGCTTTAGGGGAGACCACAATGACAATAGTGTTTTTTCTTGAGTGTGAATATATGCATACAATTGTTTTCATTGTGTATTTTTAGGTAAATTTCTTGATTCCGTAAGTATCATTTTGTAGCATGTTTGCTAGCAATACAAATAAGATTACGCTTTGAGTCAACAAGGTCCAGTGAGTTCTGCTTCTTTCCTATTTGCAATTCTCTGAGGATTACAGAAGGAAGATATAGAGTGAGCATGATGCTGCTGCTGCTTCAGATGTTTCTTGTTAGTGATTTCCTCAAATATGGTTTGAAACATCATTTCATCCACAGGTACAAATAAATCACATAAGACAGCATATATTTTTCATAGCTTTTCATTGCTGTTGAACCTGCAATGGAAAATCCCATCTTAAACTTACAGTTCAAGTGATTATAACTACCTACATATAGTTGCCTCCTAACTGTACCTTTAGCACCTCTACAGTCATAGAAATTTAGATCAAAATGGCATTCCCTTCTGCTCTTCTTGGCACAGAAAAGCTAGACTTCATTGCTGATCCACTTTCAGAGGTTGATCATGATGTGAGTCAGCCATATTTAGTAATCACAGATAACAGATGTATCCAAGGACAAAGATCCAGAAATGAGTGGAGTTGCAGTGTTCAATGTATGAGCATTTATAACCTCAATGAAAAATAAAACCAACTATCTCCCAGACCAAGACATTATATATTATTTTAGAACAGAAGTGGGACAAAGAAGAATTAGTTTAGGACTGTCCCGCCTACTTGGGATAATCAACAGTTAGACCATCTTAAGGGTCGTTATGTATTATGTATATGGTTTTATAATGAAGAACATAAATGTAGAATAAATTACCATATACAACTATAGCCAAGTCCTTAAAAGAAGGCTGACCTGACCATCTGTCTATCTACCAGGAGCTGGCTTTAATAACAACAACAACAAACTATCAACAATAATGGAAACTGTAAGATATGATGTGTTTGTTAACTTGTCAGAAGTATAAGAGAATAACAAGTTTGAATAGGTTTGGGCTAACTAAGGTACTCGTATTGGAATTGCAGAGGCCAGTGTTGGATGACTGTCCAGGAATTTTTCTAAATTTTGTTTTCAACTTTGGAGCTCCATAAATTCTGCAAATTTCATGGTATGAACTTGATATATAAAGACCTGAACCTCCTAAAAATGTTGCACCATGCCAAAGTTACATACAGCCAAAGTTGGGGTACCTAGCATCTGAACTGGCTGTAGATGTGGCTCCTGATTGGAAAATGCTAGGCAGCTGAAATTACAAGTGTTGGTTAGAGGAAGCTGTACTCTTTGCAATGAGGGAGTTCCTAGGGGGAAATTACAAGTGTTGGTTAGATGAAGCTTACTCTTTGCAATGAGGGCATTCCTAGGGGGAAATTACAAGTGTTGGTTAGAGGAAGCTGTACTCTTTTCAATGAGGGAGTTGCTAAGTGGCCAAGTGTGGCCACTGAAAATGTGGATGGGTGCAGACTGAAAATATTGACATTCATGAGGTCATTACAGGCTAAATGTTGTTCCTAACAAGGTTAATTACAAAGACTATAGCTTCCTGTAACCAAACTTGTATTTACAGCTGCCTAGTACTTTCCAATTAGGAGCCACACCTACAGCCTGCACTCAATTTTGGATGTATGTAACTTTGGCAAAATCATGCCAATACAATATTTTTTGTATCAAAAGAGAGCGCACGCAGAGAGATCTATATTTTGATATAATATTATATATATCAAGTAGAGTGTACAGAATCTATGGAACTACCATGGGGCAGACTAAAAAAACCAATCAACATAATGTAAACTATAAGCTATGTGTGTGTTGAGAAATAAGCAACTAAGTTTGGAATATGACATTGGTAATGGAATTGCAGAGGCTTAGAAACTTGGATACTGAGGCTTGACAGGAGTAGCTTTCGACATCATCACATTTGTCTGACTGTTCTATTACAGTATAACATGATTTTTGGGGGAAAAAGTCAAGGAGCTATTAGAGACAAGATTTTTTTTTTTAATATCAGGATATAGTAAGGCAATGTAGTATTGTGTGTACAATATTACATCCTTCATCAACTTTTTAATTTCTGAAACCGAGATAATGGAGGAGAAGATGGATAATATGATGAGATGTAGCTTGTGTTGTTCCACTAACAGAGGGTGCATGACAAATATTGGGTAAAGGGATTGAATAAAAAAGCAGCTGATTGAAAAAGAAATCTAAAGTGTATTTGACACCAGCTGAAAGTAATCGTACAATATTGTGTGTACAACGTGACTGCATGTGAATGTAGTAATAAGTGTGTTCTCTTTGTCCATTTCTTCTCTTGCAGGAACCAGCTCTTCCATTTGGACCTTGAACTAAAAGAAAAAACTAATGTGAGTTCATAACCAGGAAGTCCTACACTTATAACCACCTTGACTTTGTGTTACTGTCACATGATATTCATATAGTGTTGTAGATAATGAGTGTGGTATTGTTCAAAATTTAGCACTAACAAAGACATGTGCTTAATTTATTTGCAAATCGCAATTTGGTTGTGTATGTGTGTGTGTGTGTGCATGTGTATGCATGTGCACATGTGTGTTCACACTTTGTAGAGGAACAAACCTTCTTGGAAATCAAACTACTTGGAATAAATTAATCCCAATCATCATCATTTATGTAAATCAGAGACTGTACTAATACCCTCTATATTATTTAATCCACATTTCCAAATGGCAGCCTCCAAATAAATTACAGATCTCAGCAAAAGCTGGATTTGGTTCTTTGCAGCCTAAACTGGTGCTTAGCCATTATTAGCTCCAAATACACTTCCAGCATGCCTTGAATCCTTCAAAAGGAAGTGCCACCCCCTCCCCCCCCAAAAAGTCAAATTCACATTAAAGTTTCTTTTTTCCCTTCATTCCTACACACAAGTAGTGTGCCATATGTCAGTTGTATAGGTTTCCCTGCATTAGGCTGTTGTTGCTATATGCTGTAAGAATATAAAATTCAAATAATGAATGAAAAAAGAGTGTACTTTAATGTCCTGGTTCTCTTTCACTTGAGCAGTGTTCTTAATGACCAAGCACATTTATTGAATGATTATTCTTAACTTCTTTTCCCTTTCCCTCCTGTCCCCACACATCCTCCCTTTTGTCCTCTTCTTCCTCCTCTTCTTCCTTTGCCACTCATCTTCTTCCTCTTCTCTCTCTCCTCCTCCTCCTCTTCTTCCTTTACCACTCATCTTCTTCCTCTTCTCTCTCTCCTCCTCCTCCTCCTCTTCTTCCTTTACCACTCATCTTCTTCCTCTTCTCTCTCTCCTCCTCCTCCTCCTCTTCTTCCTTTACCACTCATCTTCTTCCTCTTCTCTCTCTCCTCCTCCTCCTCCTCTTCTTCCCACCTTCTTCCTTTTCTCCCTCTCCTCCTCCGTCTCCTCCTTTTCTTCCTTTACCACTCATCTTCTTCCTCTTCTCTCTTTCCTCCTCCTCCTCTTCTTCTTCCTTTACCACTCACCTTCTTCCTCTTCTCCCTCTCCTCCTCCACCTCCTCCTTTTCTTCCTTTATCACTCACCTTCTTCCTCTTCACCCTCTCCTCCTCTTTCTCGGCTTCTCTTTCTGCAGATGATTGAGTATAAGCCTTCTGTACAATCACAATATCAATGCATCTATGAAGACCTATTTGGACGTACTGTGAGAATTTAGTGAAGAGGTTGGGAGTAAAGGAAAGAGAGCGATAGTGGCAAGATAGTGTGTATTGGAATAAATGAGGAAGAAGGGCTAATAAGGGGGTATGGAGGTATGAGGGGATGGTTGAAGAGAAAAATAAGTAAGGAGGGAGGAATGGAGGGAAAGGGGGAGAGGAATGTGTAGGAATTAGAAGTGGAATGGAGGGAATTTATTTCTTCTTTTCTATTGCAGAACTGTCAAAACTTCCACCGTGTGGTACTTGTGGTAGAAGAAACAGTACAGCAAATTATTGGAAATGACCAAATATTGTACAATCTTAGTGCTCTTGTTCTTACCTGTAGTACTAATGCATATAACCCTATGTGCCACTACAGAAGGGTGAGTTACAGAATATATAGTATGATATTGTCAGGGAGTTCAATATTCGCAGTTTTCATGGTTAGAATATAATCCACAAACAGGTAAGATGAGGAGGAACAGAACTTATTGTGACTTATGCTGTTGTCACAAAACCCATAAGTATTTCACCTATATTAGTTACTGTCTGGGCATATTCAACTCCTTGAAAATATTCGGTAAATCCATCAGCTTTCTTCTGATTATTTTTTCTTCTATATTTTAGCGTACTGATTTGATATCAGTGAGAGAGTTTTCTGGTGTAAAGTTTAATCCATTTCGGCCATCAATGACGTACCCTTTCATGTGGATCAGTGAGTCCTTTAACTATAATTGATTGACCACCATAAGTTTCTACAGCCACAACTTACATATTGTTCACAAAAATTATAAAAAATAAGCTTAACAATGAATTTTAACCTGCATATTTCCAATACACTGCATAAAAATTTACTTCAGGAGTTATCGAGCAAAATGAAAACAGAGTTGATGATTGCAACTGCCTATCATAGTCTTTTCCACACCTTTACTCATGTTTTTGGAAGCCCTTTGAAGAAAGCTACACAGGCACATAATATTATGCTTATGGCTGAATCCCTTTGATCTTGAAAAAGACGTATTTCTGGATGGATTTTCATTGCTGTACACTTTGTTGTAGACATAGCATAACCTTGTTGTATGCTTGCCTCAGATCCCAAATTGCAGCTTATTGTATTTGCATTCTCTTATTGCTATAAATATTGTTATAAAAATACACCGGTTAAGGTGTTTGCCCTGATTGTGTTAAAAAGGTATTGAAAGCTGTTCAACCATTAATTTTGAGATGATTGGGGCTGAAGATCTGGAATCGTTTTAGTGAAGATGCACAAAAGTAACATCTCCTTTGATTTTATGCCTATGCTTAATAAATTGTTGCACACAGACTCTGTATGGTTCGTTGGAAAAAGTAAGGAAAAGAAAATTCATGACCATCTGAGTTTCAAGGGCTCTAAAGTAATAGCATGGCAGACATAAGTTTCATGCCACCTGTTATAGATATGGTAATTCTGTTTGTTGTATTTGCTGATCACTATAAGAGAAGGAGACAGAAAAGTTTAGAGCAAAGTAAGTCATAAAGTCAGGTAGTTGTTAGATCAGAGGTTTGATAGACCATAGAATCCTTATATTTATATCATCTGTTCCCAATGATGGGGCATTACAGAGCTGTTATGGTCCTTTGCCCACTGGAAATGAAGCAATGTTCAGCATCTAAGATATAGAAATCTCTTTCCACCACCAAAATATTGTGCCCACATATCATGAGTAAGTAGTTGACCCAAACCTTGTGCCAAGAATTGCATTGTTTTTCTTTACCTATATGTAATAATTTATCTATTTAGAAGACAAACTTTTCAGTGTATTCATTGTAGCTATAAGGCAAGGTCCATCATTATTGCAAAGATTGTTTCCAGAAATGTCAGCACAGATTAACAGGGCACTGCAGCTGTTTGTAAAAAACAAACAAAGAAACAAGTTTGTGAGCTTATTGCACTCATGAGGAGTGATGACAAGGAGGATTCCTCTTCAAGTGACTCAAGATGAGACCCTTTGGTAGTATGAAGATTAGCTACATACTAGAAAGGTGGGGGGTTGTTAAAAATTGGCAATCAGTAAGAGTGGCTGCTACTGATACCCATGCCTTCCTAAAAGCCAGTCCTTCCCCCAGCATGAAGATTATTATATTCCCTAGTTTGATATTAAAACCGTCAACACTATGCTGATCTGCTGTTTCTGCTGCATGACAAGGTCAAGATATGCACTTTCATGGATGCACTTATGGTAGCAGTTGTTGATGATCACCAGCTCCTGCTAAGCTCCTTCGACCAGATTCTATACCTTATGAGATGTCATGCGTGTTTGAAAAAAATCTATACATGGGACCACATGACCACATGTCGATCATTGTGTTACAGCAGAAGTTGCTTATAAGCATAATTTGTATTGATGGATGGAGGAATGGATGGATGAATGTAGACAAAGTTCAGACATAATTGAGAGTAAGAACTGAAAAAATAATAACAGCAACAAGAGTGTGTTCTTAGAACTTTTAGCCTGCACTTTGTGACCCAGGGGTGGATCCAACCACTGAAGTTGACAGTATTCTGAACTAGTGATTCCAGCTGCATGTCATTATTTGTTGTACTTTAGTATTGTTTCACTGAGAGTCAGCTCGCTCACTAAATCATCTAGCTAACTCACCAAATGATGCCGTATGCCTCTTCCCAAGCTGAAACAAAAGAGAGTCAAACTTCTTCATTTTGCGATCGATGCAACTCACAGGTGCCTGCAGACACTGTAAGCATGTGTAGCTGCAAGGACTTGGATCCAGCACATTCTGTAAGGCCAGCTACTCTGATGGTGCACATGACTTTGCACAGTATTGTGCACACACCAGTAATAAAATTTTGACAGTCTTCTGGAAAACAGAAGCACCCCTCTACCCCCTCCCCCCCTCCCCCACCTCCCCCCCCCCCCCTGGATCTGCCCCTGGTGACCTATAATTACCAATCCAATATGTAAATGAGTTCCTTGGTCCATGAATAGGTTATGTATGTGTGAAGGGGCAGAGCTACGATTATTTATAGTTAGCTTGCTGGATTAAGAGAGCTAAATAACTTATCAGGTATTATGAAGGAAGCTAAATTCCATAAATACTTCCTTTTACAAGATAGATCTGTTAAAAAGTGGAAATTTCACGACCCTTTGAAAATAATGGTCACAAAAAACACACAAATAATTAAAGCTCAAATCTCAACTAAAACTCACTTTGGGAGATCCTTAACCAACTGCAAGCGGATATATTATATATCTGCTAACCTGATATTGGTTACATTAAATGAACTAGGTGCCTAGTTTTTCATCTGCACATGCCTAGTGAACCATAAACATTAAGTCAAATCCATAAATAACAAAAACTCTGCATAGAACACCTTTTTATATCAGGCATTCTTTTATATTTCAAGAATGAACATGGTCTGTAAGCTATGTGTTAATCAATTCTGATGCATCTGGATCAGATTCTGGTGAAGAGGAAGGCATAGATATTTATGCCTACTGGAGAAATACTTGGGATCTCATAGCTTTTAGAGAAGATGCATGCTTGGAAGGATTTATTGTTGTTATGTAATTTGTGCTAGACAATCATTGCCTGCCACATTCAATAGAGAGGTTTCTCTAGCCCATCTTTAGTGTATTATTCTTCAAACAGAATTGTCACATGAAGCTAGGTTGGACTTGTTCATCATTTATCTCTTACCACAAACTGTTTGTATATATGTGCAACAATATTTTTCCTCCTTATCTGACAGCCTCAGAAGAGGAGAGTAGAAGTGATGCTCCAGACACTTTTTTCATGCCATTAGAGGAAGAATTCTTGCCTTCTAGTTCTCTTGCTTCTGGAGACTCACAACATTCTGTTTAAGTAAATTTCAAAGTATATATTTTCCAGGTGTGCAAGTAAGCATAGAATCTGAATAAGGAAAGGTGGAGGCACAAGCGGCAGAAGTGCAAGGATTATTAATGTCCCACAAGATCAGAGTGGTACCAGTTCTAGGCATCCCAAGCATTGGCATTGGTTCTAGAGCCTGAACACCTGGCACTGGTTCTTGGATCCAGCTCTGGTTCTGGTTCTGAGCCTGTCCTATCAACTGACTCTTAGTTGACTGAGGTGCATGGTCTGTGGGAAAAGCAAGAGCCCACTTCTTTGGACTTGTGTTATAGTGCAACTGCTGGCCCAACCTCTTGCTTCCCTTTACTTTATGTTAGAGGTCTGGAGAGAGAGATGAATAATTATGTTTGTAGTTTGGGTAACTCTAGTACATTGTATAATACAAACATAGAAGTGATGCGAGTCTTTGTAGGAATGCTGATTATTATGGGTAAACTGAAAATACCTTACATGTTGAAAAATACTTTGATGTAGGTTTTTGGAATTGGTATGCCAATTCCATTGCTAATTCACTGGTTATCCCACTGGAAACCTGATTGACTATACAAGATTCATACGCTTTTAGATAATTAAAGTTTGAATCGGAATGCACCTTACAACAGCAGCTTAGTATTGACACAGCTGTGATTCTTATTCAAAGGAGATTTACCTTCAAGCAGTGCATTTAATGCTTTGTGATGCTGGAATGGTTACGTTTACCACATGAAAATTTGTACTGATAAGAATGTACAAGTGCAGGATAGTACTGGTTTGTATAGTCCAGTTGTTTTTGATTTATTGGGAAGGATTGGAACACAAGAACTTTCATGCATACATGGATAATTATTACACAATTACAAATTTGTTTACATTGTCCAGTAAAGGAATTAGTGCTTGTACATTGGGTTCACCAGAGATGGAGTTAGTCCCCTGTTAATAGAGGTTATATGAGTACATGTATATGTCTAGTCAGTTTTCTCCTGGCTAGAGTTTGGGTAGATAAACATTCCATTTACTTGATAACTGATTTTCATGCCACACAACAAGATAAAGGAGAATTCAGCATAAAAAAGTCATAAACCCAATGGTTCTAGAGTGGATAAGCCCTGTCCTCCATATTTGCAAGGCTACCAGATATTTATGAGAAGTGCTATGGGTGAGATCAGAAGATTAGACAGTCAAGGAGATGGTGGAAAAGCCATTTGATTGAGTAGTGTATTTTGAATATCTACACCTTCTTTCCCTTTCTGTGATCACTTTTTTCTAGTAGAAAGGTCATGTATACTGATTTATATAGCAAAGGCTTTGGTTAGTTCTTTCTCTTCTTGAGAGTGTAGAGGAGGACCTCATAGTAGTATGGCTACTGCATAACTTGGTTGC